>CAWWDY010001176.1:0-46721 GCA_963942605.1 Poecilus cupreus | reverse complement strand
ACATATACATGAATATGACAGTTTGTATACTTAAAAAGGGTGTTTTGTATGCTTTTGCATTCTTAAAACAGCAATTTTATCTTGATTTCACCAACATTAGCCATTATACAGGACAGAAACATGAATATTACAGTTTAAATACTTGAAAACAGCATTTTGTATGTTTTTGCAAGCTGAAAACAGCTATTTTATCTTGATTTTGCAAACATAAGCCATTACACACTACATACACATGAATATGACAGTTTGTGTACTTAAAAACGGTGTTTTGGATGCATTTGCTTGCTTAAAACTGCAATTTTATCTTGATTACACCAACATTAGCCATAATACACGACAGAAACATGAATATGACAGTATAATTCTTGAAAACAACATTTTGTATGTTTTTGCAAGCTGAAAACAGCTATTTTATCTTGATTTTGCAAACTTAAGCAATTACACACGATATATACATGAATATGAAAGGTTGTATACTTAAAAACTGTGTTTTGTATGCTTTTGCATGCTTAAAACAGCAATTTTATCTTGATTTCACCAACATTAGCCATTATACACGACAGAAACATGAATATGACAGTTTAAATACTTGAAAACAGAATTTTGTATGTTTTTGCAAGCTGAAAACAGCTATTTTATCTTGATTCTGCAAACACAAGCCATTACACACGACATGTACATGAATATGACAGTTTTGTATACTTAAGAACGGTGTTTTGCATGCTTTTGCATGCTTAAAACAGCAATTTTATCTTGATTTCACCAACATTAGCCATTAAACACGAAAGTAACATGAATATGACAGTTTAAATTCTTGAAAGCAGCATTTTGTATGTTTTTGCAAGCTGAAAACAGCTATTTTATCTTGATTTTGCAAACATAAGCCATTACACACGACATATACATGAATATGACAGTTTGTATACTTAAAAAGGGTGTTTTGTATGCTTTTGCATTCTTAAAACAGCAATTTTATCTTGATTTCACCTACATTAGCCATTATACAGGACAGAAACATGAATTTTACAGTTTAAATACTTGAAAACAGCATTTTGTATGTTTTTGCAAGCTGAAAAACAGCTATTTTATCTTGATTTTGCAAACATAAGGCATTACACACTACATACACATGAATATGACAGTTTGTGTACTTAAAAACGGTGTTTTGTATGCTTTTGCTTGCTTAAAACTGCAATTTTATATTGATTACATCAACATTAGCCATAATACACGACAGAAACATGAATATGACAGTATAATTCTTGAGAAACAACATTTTGTATGTTTTTGCAAGTTGAAAACAGATATTTTAACTTGATTTGCAAACATAAGCCATTACACACGACATATACATGAATATGACAGTTTGTATACTTAAAAAGGGTTTTTTGTATGCTTTTGCATTCTTAAAACAGCAATTTTATCTTGATTTCACCAACATTAGCCATTATACAGCACAGAAACATGAATATGACAGTTTAAATACTTGAAAACAGCATTTTGTATGTTTTTGCAAACTGAAAACAGCTATTTTATCTTGATTTTGCAAACTTAAGCCATTACACACGACATATACATGAATATGAAAGGTTGTATACTTAAAAACGATGTTTTGTATGCTTTTGCATGCTTAAAACAGCAATTTTATCTTGATTTTTCCAACATAGCCATTATACACGACAGAAACATGAATATGACAGTTTAAATACTTGAAAACAGCATTTTGTATGTTTTTGCAAGCTGAAAACAGCTATTTTATCATGATTTTGCAAACATAAGCCATTACACACGACATATACATGAATTTGACAGTTTGTATACTTAAAAACGGTGTTTTGTATGCTTTTGCATGCTTAAAACAGCAATTTTATCTTGATTTCACCAACATTAGCCATTATACACGACAGAAACATTAATATGATAGTTAAAATACTTGAAAACAGCATTTTGTATGTTTTGCAAGCTGAAAACAGATATTTTATCTTGATTTTGCAAACATAAGCCATTACACACGACATATACATGAATATGACAGTTTGTATACTTAAAAACGGTGTTTTGTATACTTTTGCATGCTTATAACAGCAATTTTATCTTGATTTCACCAACATTAGCCATTATACACGACAGAAACATGAATATGACAGTTTAAATACTTGAAAACAGAATTTTGTATGTTTTTGCAAACTAAAAACAGCTATTTTATCTTGATTCTGCAAACATAAGCCATTACACACGACATATACATGAATGTGACAGTTTGTATACTTAAAAACGGTGTTTTGCATGCTTTTGCATGCTTAAAACAGCAATTTTATCTTGATTTCACCAACATTATACATTATACATGACAGAAACATGAATATGACAGTTTAAATACTTGAAAACAGAATTTTGTATGTTTTTGCAAGCTGAAAACAGCTATTTTATCTTGATTTTGCAAACATAAGCCATTACACACGACATATACATGAATATGACAGTTTGTATACTTAAAAACGGTGTTTTGTATGCTTTTGCATGCTTAAAACAGCAATTTTATCTTGATTTCACCAACATTAGCCATTATACACGAAAGAAACATGAATATGACAGTTTAAATTCTTGAAAACAGCATTTTGTATGTTTTTGCAAGCTGAAAACAGCTATTTTATCTTGATTTTGCAAACATAAGCCATTACACACGACATATACATGAATATGACAGTTTGTATACTTAAAAAGGGTGTTTTGTATGCTTTTGCATTCTTAAAACAGCAATTTTATCTTGATTTCACCAACATTAGCCATTATACTGGACAGAAACATGAATATTACAGTTTAAATATTTGAAAACAGCATTTTGTATGTTTTTGCAAGCTGAAAACAGCTATTTTATCTTGATTTTGCAAACATAAGCCATTACACACTACATACACATGAATATGACAGTTTGTATACTTAAAAAGGGTGTTTTGTATGCTTTTGCATTCTTAAAACAGAAATTTTATCTTGATTTCACCAACATTAGCCATTATACAGGACAGAAACATGAATATTACAGTTTAAATACTTAAAAACAGCATTATGTATGTTTTTGCAAGCTGAAAACAGCTATTTTATCTTGATTTTGCAAACATAAGCCATTACACACTACATACACATGAATATGACAGTTTGTGTACTTAAAAACGGTGTTTTGTATGCTTTTGCTTGCTTAAAACTGCAATTTTATCTTGATTACACCAACATTAGCCATAATACACGACAGAAACATGAATATGAAAGTATAATTTTTGAAAACAACATTTTGTATGGTTTTGCAAGCTGAAAACAGATATTTTATCTTGATTTTGCAAACATAAGCCATTACACACGACATATACATTAATATGACTGTTTGTATACTTAAAAACGGAGTTTTGTATGCTTTTGCATGCTTAAAACTGCAATTTTATCTTGATTTTACCAACATTAGCCATTATTCATGACAGAAACATGAATATGACAGTTTAAATACTTGAAAACAGCATTTTTTACGTTTTTGCAAGCTGAAAACAGCTATTTTATCTTGATTTTGCAAACATAAGCCATTACACACGTCATATACATGAATATGACAGTTTGTATTCTTAAAAACGGTGTTTTGTATCCTTTTGCATGCTTAAAACAGCAATTTTATCTTGATTTCACCAACATTAGCCATTATACACGACAGAACATAAATATGATAGTTTAAATACTTGAAAACAGCATTTTGTATGTTTTTGCAAGCTGAAAACTGCTATTTTATCTTGATTTTGCAAACATAAGCCATTACACACGACATATTCATGAATATGAAAGTTTGTATACTTAAAAACGGTGTTTTGTATGCTTTTGCATGCTTAAAACAGCAATTATATTTTGATTTCACCAACATTAGCCATTATACACGACAGAAACATGAATATGACAGTTTAAATACTTGAAAACAGCATTTTGTATGTTTTTGCAAGCTGAAAACAGCTATTTTATCATGATTTTGCAAACATAAGCCATTACACACGACATATACATGAATTTGACAGTTTGTATACTTAAAAACGGTGTTTTGTATGCTTTTGCATGCTTAAAACAGCAATTTTATCTTGATTTTACCAACATTAGCCATTATACACGACAGAAACATTAATATGACAGTTGAAATACTAGAAAACAGCATTTTGTATGTTTTTGCAAGATGAAAACATATATTTTATCTTGATTTTGCAAACATAAGCCATTACGCACGACATATACATGAATATGACAGTTTGTATACTTAAAAACGGTGTTTTGTATACTTTTGCATGCTTAAAACAGCAATTTTATCTTGATTTCACCAACATTAGCCATTATACACGACAGAAACATGAATATGACAGTTTAAATACTTGAAAACAGAATTTTGTATGTTTTTGCAAACTAAAAACAGCTATTTTATCTTGATTCTGCAAACATAAGCCATTACACACGACATATACATGAATGTGACAGTTTGTATACTTAAAAACGGTGTTTTGCATGCTTTTGCATGCTTAAAACAGCAATTTTATCTTGATTTCACCAACATTAGCCATTATACATGACAGAAACATGAATATGACAGTTTAAATACTTGAAAACAGAATTTTGTATGTTTTTGCAAGCTGAAAACAGCTATTTTATCTTGATTTTGCAAACATAAGCCATTACACACGACATATACATGAATATGACAGTTTGTATACTTAAAAACGGTGTTTTGTATGCTTTTGCATGCTTAAAACAGCAATTTTATCTTGATTTCACCAACATTAGCCATTATACACGAAAGAAACATGAATATGACAGTTTAAATTCTTGAAAACAGCATTTTGTATGTTTTTGCAAGCTGAAAACAGCTATTTTATCTTGATTTTGCAAACATAAGCCATTACACACGACATATACATGAATATGACAGTTTGTATACTTAAAAAGGGTGTTTTGTATGCTTTTGCATTCTTAAAACAGCAATTTTATCTTGATTTCACCAACATTAGCCATTATACTGGACAGAAACATGAATATTACAGTTTAAATATTTGAAAACAGCATTTTGTATGTTTTTGCAAGCTGAAAACAGCTATTTTATCTTGATTTTGCAAACATAAGCCATTACACACTACATACACATGAATATGACAGTTTGTGTACTTAAAAACGGTGTTTTGGATGCATTTGCTTGCTTAAAACTGCAATTTTATCTTGATTACACCAACATTAGCCATAATACACGACAGAAACATGAATATGACAGTATAATTCTTGAAAACAACATTTTGTATGTTTTTGCAAGCTGAAAACAGCTATTTTATCTTGATTTTGCAAACTTAAGCCATTACACACGACATATACATGAATATGAAAGGTTGTATACTTAAAAACTGTGTTTTGTATGCTTTTGCATGCTTAAAACAGCAATTTTATCTTGATTTCACCAACATTAGCCATTATACACGACAGAAACATGAATATGACAGTTTAAATACTTGAAAACAGAATTTTGTATGTTTTTGCAAGCTGAAAACAGCTATTTTATCTTGATTCTGCAAACACAAGCCATTACACACGACATGTACATGAATATGACAGTTTGTATACTTAAAAACGGTGTTTTGCATGCTTTTGCATGCTTAAAACAGCAATTTTATCTTGATTTCACCAACATTAGCCATTATACACGACAGAAACATGAATATGACAGTTTAAATACTTGAAAACAGAATTTTGTATGTTTTTGCAAGCTGAAAACAGCTATTTTATCTTGATTTTGCAAACATAAGCCATTACACACGACAAATACATGAATATGACAGTTTGTGTACTTAAAAACGGTGTTTTGTATGCTTTTGCATGCTTAAAACAGCAATTTTATCTTAATTTCACCAACATTAGCCATTATACACGCAAGAAACATGAATATGACAGTTTAAATTCTTGAAAACAGCATTTTGTATGTTTTTGCAAGCTGAAAACATCTATTTTATCTTGATTTTGCAAACATAAGCCATTACACACGACATATACATGAATATGACAGTTTGTATACTTAAAAAGGGTGTTTTGTATGCTTTTGCATTCTTAAAACAGAAATTTTATCTTGATTTCACCAACATTAGCCATTATACAGGACAGAAACATGAATATTACAGTTTAAATACTTGAAAACAGCATTATGTATGTTTTTGCAAGCTGAAAACAGCTATTTTATCTTGATTTTGCAAACATAAGCCATTACACACTACATACACATGAATATGACAGTTTGTGTACTTAAAAACGGTGTTTTGTATGCTTTTGCTTGCTTAAAACTGCAATTTTATCTTGATTACACCAACATTAGCCATAATACACGACAGAAACCTGAATATGAAAGTATAATTTTTGAAAACAACATTTTGTATGGTTTTGCAAGCTGAAAACAGATATTTTATCTTGATTTTGCAAACATAAGCCATTACACACGACATATACATTAATATGACTGTTTGTATACTTAAAAACGGAGTTTTGTATGCTTTTGCATGCTTAAAACTGCAATTTTATCTTGATTTTACCAACATTAGCCATTATTCATGACAGAAACATGAATATGACAGTTTAAATACTTGAAAACAGCATTTTTTACGTTTTTGCAAGCTGAAAACAGCTATTTTATCTTGATTTTGCAAACATAAGCCATTACACACGTCATATACATGAATATGACAGTTTGTATTCTTAAAAACGGTGTTTTGTATCCTTTTGCATGCTTAAAACAGCAATTTTATCTTGATTTCACCAACATTAGCCATTATACACGATAGAACATAAATATGATAGTTTAAATACTTGAAAACAGCATTTTGTATGTTTTTGCAAGCTGAAAACTGCTATTTTATCTTGATTTTGCAAACATAAGCCATTACACACGACATATTCATGAATATGAAAGTTTGTATACTTAAAAACGGTGTTTTGTATGCTTTTGCATGCTTAAAACAGCAATTATATTTTGATTTCACCAACATTAGCCATTATACACGACAGAAACATGAATATGACAGTTTAAGTACTTGAAAACAGCATTTTGTATGTTTTTGCAAGCTGAAAACAGCTATTTTATCTTGATTTTGCAAACATAAGCCATTGCACAGTACATACACATGAATATGACAGTTTGTGTACTTAAAAACGGTGTTTTGTATGCTTTTGCTTGTTTAAAACTGCAATTTTATCTTGATTACACCAACATTAGCCATAATACACGACAGAAACATGAATATGACAATATAATTCTTGAAAACAACATTTTGTATGTTTTTGCAAGCTGAAAACAGATATTTTATCTTGATTTTGCAAACATAAGTCATTACACACGACATATACATGAATATGACAGTTTGTATACTAAAAAAGGGTGTTTTGTATGCTTTTGCATTCTTAAAACAGCAATTTTATCTTGATTTCACCAACATTAGCCATTATACAGCACAGAAACATGAATATGACAGTTTAAATACTTGAAAACTGCA
Source organism: Poecilus cupreus (assembly GCA_963942605.1). Taxonomy (NCBI): domain Eukaryota; kingdom Metazoa; phylum Arthropoda; class Insecta; order Coleoptera; family Carabidae; genus Poecilus; species Poecilus cupreus. Next base: position 39,183 of record CAWWDY010001176.1, on the reverse strand, counting down.
TTTTGTATATTTTTGCAAACTGAAAGCAGCTATTTTATCTTGATTTTGCAAACTTAAGCCATTACACACGACATATACATGAATATGAAAGGTTGTATACTTAAAAACGGTATTTTGTATGCTTTTGCATGCTTAAAACAGCAATTTTATCTTGATTTCACCAACATTAGCCATTATACACGACAGAAACATGAATATGACAGTTTAAATACTTGAAAACAGCATATTGTATGTTTTTGCAAGCTGAAAACAGCTATTTTATCTTGATTTTGCAAACATAAGCCATTACACACGACATATACATGAATATGACAGTTTGTGTACTTAAAAACGGTGTTTTGTATGCTTTTGCATGCTTAAAACTGTAGTTTTATCTTGATTTCACCAACATTAGCCATTATACACGACAGAAACATGAATCTGACAGTTTAAATACTTGAAAACAACATTTTGTATGTTTTTGCAAGCTGAAAACAGATATTTTATCTTGATTTTGCAAACATAAGCCATTACACACGACATATACATGAATATGACAGTTTGTATACTTAAAAACGGTGTTTTGTATGCTTTTGCATGATTAAAACTGCAATTTTATTTTGATTTTACCAACATTAGCTATTATACACGACAGAAACATGAATATGGCAGTTTAAATACTTAAAAACAGCATTTTGTATGTTTTTGCAAACTGAAAACAGCTATTTTATCTTGATTTTGCAAACATAAGCCATTACACACGACATATACATGAATATGACAGTTTGTATACTTAAAAACGGTGTTTTGTATGCTTCTGCATGCTTAAAACAGCAATTATATTTTGATTTTTACCAACATTAGCCATTATACACGACAGAAACATGAATATGACAGTTTAAATACTTGAAAACAGCATTTTGTATGTTTTTGCAAGCTGAAAACAGTATTTTATCTTGATTTTGCAAACATAAGCCATTACACACGACATATACATGAATATCACAATTTGTATACTCAAAAACGGTGTTTTGTATGCTTTTGCATGCTTAAAACAGCAATTTTATCTTGATTTCACCAACATTAGCCATTATACAGGACAGAAACATGAATATGACAGTTTAAATACTTGAAAACAGCATTTTGTATGTTTTTGCAAACTGAAAACAGCTATTTTATCTTGATTTTGCAAACTTAAGCCATTACACACGACATATACATGAATATGACAGTTTGCAAACTTAAAAAGGGTGTTTTGTATGCTTTTGCATTCTTGAAACTGCAATTTTATCATGATTTCACCAACATTCGCCTTTATACAGGACAGAAACATGAATATGACAGTTTAAATACTTGAAAACAGCATTTTGTATGTTTTTGCAAGCTGAAAACAGCTATTTTATCTTGATTTTGCACACATAAGCTATTACACACGACATATACATGAATATGACAGTTTGTATTCTTAAAAACGGTGTTTTGTATGCTTTTGCATGCTTAAAACTGCAATTTTATCTTGATTTCACCAACATTAGCCATTATACATGACAGAAACATGAATATGACAGTTTAAATACTTGAAAACAGCATTTTGTAGGTTTTTGCAAACTGAACACAGCTATTTTATCTTGATTTTGCAAACTTAAGCCATTACACACGACATATACATGAATACGACAGTTTGTATACTTAAAAACGGTGTTTTGTATGCTTCTGCATGCTTAAAACAGCAATTTTATCTTGATTTCACCAACATTAGCCATTATACACGACAGAAACATGAATATGACAGTTTACATACTTGAAAACAGCATTTTGTATGTTTTTGCAAGCTGAAAACAGCTATTTTATTTTGATTTTGCAAACATAAGCCATTACACACGACATATACATGAATATGACAGTTTGTATACTTAAAAACGGTGTTTTGTATCCTTTTGCATGCTTAAAACAGCAATTTTATCTTGATTTCACCAACATTATCCATTATACACGACAGAACATAAATATGATAGTTTATATACTTGAAAACAGCATTTTGTATGTTTTTGCAAGCTGAAAACAGCTATTTTGTCTTGATTTTGCAAACATAAGCCATTACACACGACATATTCATGAATATGACAGTTTGTATACCTAAAAACGGTGTTTTGTATGCTTTTGCATGCTTAAAACAGCAATTATATTTTGATTTTTACGAACATTAGCCATTATACACGACAGAAACATGAAAAAGACAGTTTAAATACTTGAAAACAGCATTTTGTATGTTTTTGCAAGCTGAAAACAGATATTTTATCTTGATTTTGCAAACATAAGCCATTACACACGACATATTCATGAATATGACAGTTTGTATACTTAAAAACGGTGTTTTGTATGCTTTTGCATGCTTAAAACAGCAATTATATTTTGATTTTTACCAACATTAGCCATTATACACGACAGAAACATGAATATGACAGTTTAAGTACTTGAAAACAGCATTTTGTATGTTTTTGCAAGCTGAAAACAGATATTTTATCTTGATTTTGCAAACATAAGCCATTACACACGACATATACATGAATATCACAATTTGTATACTCAAAAACGGTGTTTTGTATGCTTTTGCATGCTTAAAACAGCAATTTTATCTTGATTTCACCAACATTCGCCTTTATACAGGACAGAAACATGAATATGACAGTTTAAATACTTGAAAACAGCATTTTGTAGGTTTTTGCAAACTGAACACAGCTATTTTATCTTGATTTTGCAAACTTAAGCCATTACACACGACATATACATGAATACGACAGTTTGTATACTTAAAAACGGTGTTTTGTTTGCTTCTGCATGCTTAAAACAGCAATTTTATCTTGATTTCACCAACATTAGCCATTATACACGACAGAAACATGAATATGACAGTTTACATACTTGAAAACAGCATTTTGTATGTTTTTGCAAGCTGAAAACAGCTATTTTATTTTGATTTTGCAAACATAAGCCATTACACACGACATATACATGAATATGACAGTTTGTATACTTAAAAACGGTGTTTTGTATCCTTTTGCATGCTTAAAACAGCAATTTTATCTTGATTTCACCAACATTATCCATTATACACGACAGAACATAAATATTATAGTTTATATACTTGAAAACAGCATTTTGTATGTTTTTGCAAGCTGAAAACAGCTATTTTGTCTTGATTTTGCAAACATAAGCCATTACACACGACATATTCATGAATATGACAGTTTGTATACTTAAAAACGGTGTTTTGTATGCTTTTGCATGCTTAAAACAGCAATTATATTTTGATTTTTACGAACATTAGCCATTATACACGACAGAAACATGAAAAAGACAGTTTAAATACTTGAAAACAGCATTTTGTATGTTTTTGCAAGCTGAAAACAGATATTTTATCTTGATTTTGCAAACATAAGCCATTACACACGACATATTCATGAATATGACAGTTTGTATACCTAAAAACGGTGTTTTGTATGCTTTTGCATGCTTAAAACAGCAATTATATTTTGATTTTTACCAACATTAGCCATTATACACGACAGAAACATGAATATGACAGTTTAAGTACTTGAAAACAGCATTTTGTATGTTTTTGCAAGCTGAAAACAGATATTTTATCTTGATTTTGCAAACATAAGCCATTACACACGACATATACATGAATATCACAATTTGTATACTCAAAAACGGTGTTTTGTATGCTTTTGCATGCTTAAAACAGCAATTTTATCTTGATTTCACCAACATTAGCCATTATACAGGACAGAAACATGAATATGACAGTTTAAATACTTGAAAACAGCATTTTGTATGTTTTTGCAAACTGAAAACAGCTATTTTATCTTGATTTTGCAAACTTAAGCCATTACACACGACATATACATGATTATGACAGTTTGCATACTTAAAAAGGGTGTTTTGTATGCTTTTGCATTCTTGAAACAGCAATTTTATCATGATTTCACCAGCATTCGCCTTTATACAGGACAGAAACATGAATATGACAGTTTAAATACTTGAAAACAGCATTTTGTATGTTTTTGCAATCTGAAAACAGCTATTTTATCTTGATTTTGCAAACTTAAGCCATTACACACGACATATACATGAATATGACAGTTTGCATACTTAAACACGGTGTTTTGTATGCTTTTGCAGGCTTAAAACAGCAATTTTATCTTGATTTCACCAACATTAGCCATTATACACGACAAAAACATGAATATGACAGTTTAAATACTTGAAAACAGCATTTTGTATGTTTTTGCAAGCTGAAAACAGCTATTTTATCTTGATTTTGCACACATAAGCCATTACACACGACATATACATGAATATGACAGTTTGTATTCTTAAAAACGGTGTTTTGTATGCTTTTGCATGCTTAAAACTGCAATTTTATCTTGATTTCACCAACATTAGCCATTATACATGACAGAAACATGAATATGACAGTTTAAATACATAAACAGCACTTTGTATGTTTTTGCAAGCTGAAAACAGCTATTTTATATTGATTTTGCAAACATAAGCCATTACGCACGTCATATACATGAATATGACAGTTTGTATACTTAAAAACGGTGTTTTGTATCCTTTTGCAGGCTTAAAACAGCAATTTTATCTTGATTTCACCAACATTCGCCTTTATACAGGACAGAAACATGAATATGACAGTTTAAATACTTGAAAACAGCATTTTGTATGTTTTTGCAAACTGAACACAGCTATTTTATCTTGATTTTGCAAAACTTAAGCCATTACACACGACATATACATGAATACGACAGTTTGCATACTTAAACACGGTGTTTTGTATGTTTTTGCATTCTTAAAACAGCAATTTTATCTTGATCTCACCAACATTAGCCATAATACAGGACAGAAACATGAATATGACAGTTTAAATACTTGAAAACAGCATTTTGTATGTTTTTGCAAGCTGAAAACAGCTATTTTATCTTGATATTGCAAACATAAGCCATTACACGCGACATATACATGAATATGACAGTTTGTATACATAAAAACGGTGTTTTGTATGCTTTTGCATGCTTAAAACTGCAATTATATCTTGATTCCACCAACATTAGCCATTATACATGATAGAAACATGAATATGACAGTTTAAATACTTGAAAACAGCATTTTGTATGTTTTTGCAAGCTGAAAACAGCTATTTTATCTTGATTTTGCAAACATAAGCCATTACACACGACATATACATAAATATGACAGTTTGTATACTTAAAAACGGTGTTTTGTATGCTTTTGCATGCTTAAAACAGCAATTTTATCTTGATTTCACCAACATTAGCCATTATACACGACAGAAACATGAATATGACAGTTTAAATACTTGAAAACAGCATTTTGTATGTTTTTGCAAACTGAAAACAGCTATTTTATCTTGATTTTGCAAACATAAGCCATTACACACGACATATACATGAATATGACAGTTTGTATACTTAAAAAGGGTGTTTTGTATGCTTTTGCATTCTTAAAACAGCAATTTTATCTTGATGACACCAACATTAGCCATTATACAGGACAGAAACATGAATATGACAGTTTAAATACTTGAAAACAGCATTTTGTATGTTTTTGCAAACTGAAAACAGCTATTTTATCTTGATTTTGCAAACTTAAGCCATTACACACGACATATACATGAATACGACAGTTTGCATACTTAAACACGGTGTTTTGTATGCTTTTGCATGCTTAAAACAGCAATTTTATCTTGATTTCACCAACATTAGCCATTATACACGACAGAACATAAATATGATAGTTTATATACTTGAAAACAGCATTTTGTATGTTTTTGAAAGCTGAAAACAGCTATTTTGTCTTGATTTTGCAAACATAAGCCATTACACACGACATATTCATGAATATGACAGTTTGTATACTTAAAAACGGTGTTTTGTAAACTTTTGCATGCTTAAAACAGCAATTTTATCTTGATTTCACCAACATAAGCCATTATACATGACAGAAACATGAATATGACAGTTTAAATACTTGAAAACAGAATTTTGTATGTTTTTGCAAGCTGAAAACAGCTATTTTATCTTGATTTTGCAAACATAAGCCATTACACACGACATATACATGAATATGACAGTTTGTATACTCAAAAACGGTGTTTTGTATGCTTTTGCATGATTAAAACTGCAATTTTATTTTGATTTCACCAACATTAGCTATTATACACGACAGAAACATGAATATGGCAGTTTAAATACTTGAAAACAGCATTTTGTATGTTTTTGCAAACTGAAAACAGCTATTTTATCTTGATTTTGCAAACATAAGCCATTACACACGACATATACATGAATATGACAGTTTGTATACTTAAAAACGGTGTTTTGTATGCTTTTGCATGCTTAAAACAGCAATTTTATCTTGATTTCACCAACATTAGCCATTATACACGACAGAAACATGAATATGACAGTTTACATACTTGAGAACAGCATTTTGTATGTTTTTGCAAGCTGAAAACAGCTATTTTATTTTGATTTTGCAAACATAAGCCATTACACACGACATATACATGAATATGACAGTTTGTGTACTTAAAAACGGTGTTTTGTATCCTTTTGCATGCTTAAAACAGCAATTTTATCTTGATTTCACCAACATTAGCCATTATACACAACAGAACATAAATATGATAGTTTATATACTTGAAAACAGCATTTTGTATGTTTTTGCAAGCTGAAAACAGCTATTTTGTCTTGATTTTGCAAACATAATCCATTACACACGACATATTCAAGAATATGACAGTTTGTATACTTAAAAACGGTGTTTTGTATGCTTTTGCATGCTTAAAACAGCAATTTAATTTTGATTTTTACCAACATTAGCCATAATACACGACAGATACATGAATATGACAGTATAAATACTTGAAAACAGCATTTTGTATGTTTTTGCAAGCTGAAAACAGCTGTTTTATCTTGATTTTGCACACATAAGCCATTACACACGACATATACATGAATATGACACTTTGTATTCTTAAAAACGGTGTTTTGTATGCTTTTGTATGCTTAAAACTGCAATTTTATCTTGATTTCACCAACATTAGCCATTATACATGACAGAAACATGAATATGACAGTTTAAATACTTGAAAACAGCACTTTGTATGTTTTTGCAAGCTGAAAACAGCTATTTTATCTTGATTTTGCAAACATAAGCCATTACACACGTCATATACATGAATATGACAGTTTGTATACTTAAAAACGGTGTTTTGTATTCTTTAGCAGGCGTAAAACAGCAATTTTATCTTGATTTCACCAACATTCGGCTTTATACAGGACAGAAACATGAATATAACAGTTTAAATACTTGAAAACAGCATTTTGTATGTTTTTGCAAACTGAAAACAGCTATTTTATCTTGATTTTGCAAACTTAAGTCATTACACACGACATATACATGAATACGACAGTTTGCATACTTAAACACGGTGTTTTGTATGCTTTTGCATTCTTAAAACAGCAATTTTATCTTGATCTCACCAACATTAGCCATAATACAGGACAGAAACATGAATATGACAGTTTAAATACTTGAAAACAGCATTTTGTATGTTTTTGCAAGCTGAAAACAGCTATTTTATCTTGATATTGCAAACATAAGCCATTACACGCGACATATACATGAATATGACAGTTTGTATACATAAAAACGGTGTTTTGTATGCTTTTGCATGCTTAAAACTGCAATTATATCTTGATTTCACCAACATTAGCCATTATACACGACAGAAACATGAATATGACAGTTTAAATACTTGAAAACAGCATTTTGTATGTTTTTGCAAGCTGAAAACAGCTATTTTATCTTGATTTTGCAAACATAAGCCATTACACACGACATATACATGAATATGACAGTTTGTATACTTAAAAACGGTGTTTTGTATGCTTTTGCATGCTTAAAACAGCAATTTTATCTTAATTTCACCAACATTAGCCATAATACACGACAGAAACATGAATATGACAGTTTAAATACTTGAAAACAGCATTTTGTATGTTTTTTCAAGCTGAAAACAGCTATTTTATCATGATTTTGCAAACATAAGCCATTACACACAACATATACATGAATATGACAGTTTGTATACTTAAAAAGGGTGTTTTGTATGCTTTTGCATTCTTAAAACAGCAATTTTATCTTGATGACACCAACATTAGCCATTATACAGGACAGAAACATGAATATGACCGTTTAAATACTTGAAAACAGCATTTTGTATGTTTTTGCAAACTGAAAACAGCTATTTTATATTGATTTTGCAAACTTAAGCCATTACACACGACATATACATGAATACGACAGTTTGCATACTTAAACACGGTGTTTTGTATGCTTTTGCTTGCTTAAAACAGCAATTTTATCTTGATTTCACCAACATTAGCCATTATACACGACAGAACATAAATATTGTAGTTTATATACTTGAAAACAGCATTTCGTATGTTTTTGCAAGCTGAAAACAGCTATTTTGTCTTGATTTTGCAAACATAAGCCATTACACACGACATATTCATGAATATGACAGTTTGTATACTTAATAACGGTGTTTTGTAAACTTTTGCATGCTTAAAACAGCAATTTTATCTTGATTTCACCAACATAGGCCATTATACACGACAGAAACATGAATATGACAGTTTAAATACTTGAAAACAGAATTTTGTATGTTTCTGCAAGCTGAAAACAGCTATTTTATCTTGATTTTGCAAACATAAGCCATTACACACGACATATACATGAATATGACAGTTTGTATACTCAAAAACGGTGTTTTGTATGCTTTTGCATGATTAAAACAGCAATTTTATCTTAATTTCACCAACATTAGCCATTATACACGACAGAAACATGAATATGACAGTTTAAATACTTGAAAACAGCATTTTGTATGTTTTTTCAAGCTGAAAACAGCTATTTTATCATGATTTTGCAAACATAAGCCATTACACACGACATATACATGAATATGACAGTTTGTATACTTAAAAAGGGTGTTTTGTGTGCTTTTGCATTCTTAAAACAGCAATTTTATCTTGATGACACCAACATTAGCCATTATACAGGACAGAAACATGAATATGACAGTTTAAATACTTGAAAACAGCATTTTGTATGTTTTTGCAAACTGAAAACAGCTATTTTATATTAATTTTGCAAACTTAAGCCATTACACACGACATATACATGAATACGACAGTTTGCATACTTAAACACGGTGTTTTGTATGCTTTTGCTTGCTTAAAACAGCAATTTTATCTTTATTTCACCAACATTAGCCATTATACACGACAGAACATAAATATGATAGTTTATATACTTGAAAACAGCATTTTGTATGTTTTTGCAAGCTGAAAACAGCTATTTTGTCTTGATTTTGCAAACATAAGCCATTACACACGACATATTCATGAATATGACAGTTTGTATACTTAAAAACGGTGTTTTGTAAACTTTTGCATGCTTAAAACAGCAATTTTATCTTGATTTCACCAACATAAGCCATTATACACGACAGAAACATGAATATGACAGTTTAAATACTTGAAAACAGAATTTTGTATGTTTTTGCAAGCTGAAAACAGCTATTTAATCTTGATTTTGCAAACATAAGCCATTACACACGACATATACATGAATATGACAGTTTGTATACTCAAAAACGGTGTTTTGTATGCTTTTGCATGATTAAAACTGCAATTTTATTTTGATTTCACCAACATTAGCTATTATACACGACAGAAACATGAATATGGCAGTTTAAATACTTGAAAACAGCATTTTGTATGTTTTTGCAAACTGAAAACAGCTATTTTATCTTGATTTTGCAAACATAAGCCATTACACACGACATATACATGAATATGACAGTTTGTATACTTAAAAACGGTGTTTTGTATGCTTTTGCATGCTTAAAACAGCAATTATATTTTGATTTTTACCAACATTAGCCATTATACACGACACAAACATGAATATGACAGTTTAAATACTTGAAAACAGCATTTTGTATGTTTTTGCAAGCTGAAAACAGATATTTTATCTTGATTTTGCAAACATAAGCCATTACACACGACATATACATGAATATCACAGTTTGTATACTCAAAAACGGTGTTTTGTATGCTTTTGCATGCTTAAAACAGCAATTTTATCTTGATTTCACCAACATTAGCCATTATACACGAAAGAAACATGAATATGACAGTTTAAATTCTTGAAAACAGCATTTAGTATGTTTTTGCAAACTGAAAACAGCTATTTTATCTTTATTTTGCAAACTTAAGCCATTACACACGACATATACATGAATATGACAGTTTGCATACTTAAAAAGGGTGTTTTGTATGCTTTTGCATTCTTAAAACAGCAATTTTATCATGATTTCACCAACATTCGCCTTTATACAGGACAGAAACATGAATATGACAATTTAAATACTTGAAAACAGCATTTTGTATGTTTTTGCAAACTGAAAACAGCTATTTTATATTGATTTTGCAAACTTAAGCCATTACACACGACATATACATGAATATGACAGTTTGCATACTTAAACACGGTGTTTTGTATGCTTTTGCATGCTTAAAACAGCAATTTTATCTTGATTTCACCAACATTAGCCATTATAAACGACAGAAACATGAATATGACAGTTTAAATACTTTAAAACAGCATTTTGTATGTTTTTGCAAGCTGAAAACAGCTATTTTATCTTGATTTTGCACACATAAGCCATTACACACGACATATACATGAATATGACAGTTTGTATTCTTAAAAACGGTGTTTTGTATGCTTTTGCATGCTTAAAACTGCAATTTTATCTTGATTTCACCAACATTAGCCATTATACATGACAGAAACATGAATATGACAGTTTAAATACTTGAAAACAGCATTTTGTATGTTTTTTCAAGCTGAAAACAGCTATTTTATCTTGATTTTGCAAACATAAGCCATTACACACGACATATACATGAATATCACAGTTTGTATACTCGAAAACGGTGTTTTGTATGCTTTTGCATGCTTAAAACAGCAATTTTATCTTGATTTCACCAACATTAGCCATTATACACGAAAGAAACATGAATATGACAGTTTAAATTCTTGAAAACATCATTTTGTATGTTTTTGCAAACTGAAAACAGCTATTTTATCTTTATTTTGCAAACTTAAGCCATTACACACGACATATACATGAATATGACAGTTTTCATACTTAAAAAGGGTGTTTTGTATGTTTTTGCATTCTTAAAACAGCAATTTTATCATGATTTCACCAACATTCGCCTTTATACAGGACAAAAACATGAATATGACAATTTAAATACTTGAAAACAGCATTTTGTATGTTTTTGCAAACTGAAAACAGCTATTTTATATTGATTTTGCAAACTTAAGCCATTACACACGACATATATTTAGTGGCAATAAAATATATCTGAAGAATTGTCACTAATGTTTGTCTAATATGAATACAAAATTATTTTTATTTATTGAATTGTAAATAAATATATGTAATAAATTTACACAGCGAGACTTTTAATGCTTGTATATTTTTCTAATTTTTTCTAATCTGTTTTTAACAAAAATACATAACTACCAAAAATAATTACCCTTTTTTCTTTTTTCGGTTTCTTGATTTTTATAAATTCAAAAATAATAATTTGTAGTAGGCCACTACACTACCCCCTCCCATCAACAAAGAAAAATAAGGAAAAAGGGTAACAATATAACACAATCATATAACAAGTTAAATAATTTGAGAAACACATAAAATTATACAAGTGTGGAGTAATGAGTGTTCGCATATCGAAATCAATTCGGTAAATAAGCAGGCTTTAACCGGTCAATTGTTACAGTTTCGGTTTTATTTTTAATCAGAATTTTGAAAAATTTGTCATAACGCTTGATTACTGGAAAAGGACCTAGGTATGGCTGTTGTAGATTTGGACCAATTGCATCATTACGAATGAAAACATGACTAGTTTTAAATAAATCTGGATGTACATATGATTTTTTATTTTGTAATGTTGAAGTTGTTGGAATAAATTTAATAATAGCTGATTTGACATTAGTTAAATAATTTGGAAAATTAATTTCATCGTTGTTTGGTTTGATAATGAATTCGCCTGGTAATTTTAAAGGTTCGCCGTAGACTAACTCTGCTGCACTGCAGTTGATAGGTACCTTACAATATGAACGTAGGCCAAGTAAAATTATTGGAAGCGATGTTAACCAATCAGAGGAATTGCTTATTGCTTTAAGGGATGTTTTTAGTTGTCTGTGGAATCTCTCAATTAACCCGTTTGCTTGGGGATGATAAGAAGTTGTTGTAATATGCTTAATGTTTAACATTGTTGTTTATCGTTTGAATAGGGTTGAATTAAATTGTTGTCCTCGGTCTGAGGTAATTATTGAAGGAACGCCAAATCTTGCAATCCAATCAGAGATAAGAGCTTTAGCTATATTTTCGGCTGATGGTTCTTTCAAAGGAATTACTTCCGGCCATCTGGTGAAACGGTCAATACAAGTTAGAATAAGAGTAAATCCTTTAGATGGTGGTAATTTAACAAGATCTACGTGAATCATATTAAATCTTTTCCGTGGTTTTGGAAAGTCTCCGATAGGAGAATTTACATGCCGCGTAATTTTTGATTTTGGCAGTTTAAACATGTTTTAACTTTATTTCGTATTTCAGAATGCATATTAGGCCATACAAAACGTTGAGAAATTAATTTGTCTGTTGCTTTTGCTCCAGGATGAGACATTGAATGAAACTGATCAAAAATGATATCTCGAAATTTTTTTGGAATAAATGGTCGTGGCGAATTCATTGAAACATCACACGTTAAATCAAATTTTGAATTTTCAAGTTGATAATCTACTAATTTCAAATTTGTATTGTTACTATTTTTTATTTTAAGTAGGTCTTCGTCTGATTGTTGTTCTAAAGCTATTTGTTTGTAATCTTTTTGTTTATTGTTAAACATCGTTGATATATGAATTCTTGATAAAGCATCAGCCACAGGATTATTTTTACCAGAAATGTGACGTATATCACTTGTAAATTGGAAAATGTAATCTAATTGTCTGATCTCTCTTGGATTGTATACGTTGCTCTGTTTAATTTTGGAAATGTATGTTAAAGGTTTATGATCACTATAAACAAAGAATTGTGTTCCCTCAATAAAATATCGAAATTTTTTAATCGATGAATAAATTGCCAATAATTCTCTACCAAAGGTGCTATATTTTTTTTCAGTGAGAGTTAAAGTTCTCGAATAAAATGCTATTGGTTTCCAGGCGTTGGAAACGTATTGTTGTAAAACCGCCCCAATTCCGTCATTGGAGGCATCCACCATTATACTTGTTTGTGCTGTTTGGTCGGGAAAAATCAATGTAGTTGATTTAACTAATTCGTTTTTTATTAAATTAAATGCCTTTATTGCATCATTGTTCCACGTAACTTTTTTAAAAATATCTTTTGGACTAGTTATTAATTTATTAACAGGGTTTAAAATTATAGCGCAATGTGGTATGAAACGATTGTAAAAATTTATTAGCCCTAGAAACTCACGTAGTTTACGTTGTGTGTCTGGAAGAGGGAATTTTAAAATTGCTTCTACTTTAGATTCCAAAGGTTGTATTCCATTTTTAGAAATTGAATGTCCTAAAAATTCTATTTTATTTAAACCAAATTGCAATTTATTTGTATTAATTATAATTTCAAATTTGTTTAATCTTTCAAAAACTTTTTGTAAGTGGTCTAGGTGTTGTTTTGGGGAATTGCTTGCTATCAGCAGATCATCTAAGTATGCAAAACAAAAATCTAAACCTCTAGTGACTTCGTCGATAAATCTCTGAAATGTTTGGGCACTATTTCGTAAACCGAAGGGCATTACTGTATATTCATAAAGGCCGAAAGGGGTTGTTATTGCAGTTTTTGAAATTGAATCTGTATCCATCGGAATTTGGTGGTAAGCTTGTACTAAATCAATTTTGGAATAAATGTTAGTATTTTGTAAATAAGTTGTAAAGTCGTGTAGATGTGGTATAGGATACCTATCAGGAATTGTTTGTGCATTCAAAGCGCGATAATCCCCACACGGACGCCATTCCCCGTTCTTCTTTTGAACCAAGTGTAATGGTGATGCCCAATTACTAGAAGAGGGGCGTATCAAACCTTTTTGTAGCATTTTGTCAAATTCTTTTTTAGGTATAAGCAGTTTATCTGGAGCTAATCTTCTTGGCCTAGCGAACGCTGGAGCACCGGATGTGAGTACAAAATGTTTGACAGAATGTTTAATTTGTCGTGAAAAATTAATTGGTTCAGTTAGCTTTGGAAATTTTGATAGCAGTTGGTAAAATTTATTTGTTGATTGTTTTTCTGTCATAATTACGTTTGTCAAAATGTTGTTGTCAAAAGTTTTATGCAATTGATCTGCTTCTATTAATCGCTTATTTTTTAAGTTTATTAGTAAGTTGTAATGTTTAAGGAAATCTGCCCCAATAATCGAACTGTTGGTTTTAGCAATAATGAATTTCCAGGTGAATAATTTGGAGAGTCCTAAAACTAATTTTAGGGTTCTTGTACCGTAAGTAACAATTGACGTGTTATTGGCTGCTTGGAGTGTTAAAACACTTTTTGAAAGCTTGAATTGATTTGAAATATGAAAAACACTCACCTGAGCTCCTGTGTCAATTAAGAAACGGTGGCCAGAAAAACGATCTTGAACGTAAAATAAGTTTGATTTTGGAGAATTATATCTGTGATAAAGAGAAATAGGTTTTGAAGTATTATTATTTATAGGCAACGGTGAGTGAATAGTCACCTTTTCTTTAATTAGACTTTTATAGTTTGAACATGGAGGAACGCATTTGTGTGCTCTTTTGCCGAACGTGTAATGATACCAACATAGCGTTGACTTTGAAGACTCAGGAGCATATTCTCTGGAAGTACAAGGGAAAAACTGATTTGAAGTAGATGTCATCTTATTCTTTAGTTCCTTGACGTCATGCACGAGTTGTTGAAGAACTTGGTTGGTTTTATGTTCTGAAGATTCCGAAATTGAAGTAATTTGATCTTGATTGATGGCAAGAATTTTGTCAGCGATATCTGCTTTCTCCTCAAAGTTTGTGTTGATGGATGCTGATAACACAATTTGAACGTTTTTTGGAAGTTTCTGCAGAAAGATTTCTTCTAGGATAGATTCATCTAAAGTTTTTCTGCCAATTAATTGTCTCGTGTATCTGAGAAGTTGTGAAGGTTTTTTATCATCGGTTGAAGAAAAATTGAGAAATTGCTGTAGTTTTTCAGAGTCTGATAGGCTGATTCTTTTAATCAAGGTTTGTTTCAGGTTAGTGTATGGAAAATCTTCTGAGGGACTGACAATTAAATCCCTGACTTCACTTGCATATTGGGGAGTCAAGAAGGAAATGAGTTTCGAAAATTTGCTGAACTCACTTGTTATCCTGTGACTTTAAAAAATGATTTCCACTTGGGCAAACCATAATTCCGGGTCTGCAGGCCAGAATTCTGGTACTTTAATGGCTGGTGTTAAGGCAGAGATGTCAGGGCTTGTTGTAAGCGAGTCCAGAGGGCTTGTAGTAGACTCCATGTAATGAGATAGAAGAGTAAGTCGGGGTCACCAATTTAGTGGCAATAAAATATATCTGAAGAATTGTCACTAATGTTTGTCTAATATGAATACAAAATTATTTTTATTTATTGAATTGTAAATAAATATATGTAATAAATATTTACACAGCGAGACTTTTAATGCTTGTATATTTTTCTAATTTTTTCTAATCTGTTTTTAACAAAAATACATAACTACCAAAAATAATTACCCTTTTTTCTTTTTTCGGTTTCTTGATTTTTATAAATTCAAAAATAATAATTTGTAGTAGGCCACTACATATACATGAATATGACAGTTTGCATACTTAAACACGGTGTTTTGTATGCTTTTGCATGCTTAAAACAGCAATTTTATCTTGATTTCACCAACATTAGCCATTATACACGACAGAACATAAATATGATAGTTTATATACTTGAAAACAGCATTTTGTATGTTTTTGCAAGCTGAAAACAGCTATTTTGTCTTGATTTTGCAAACATAAGCCATTACACACGACATATTCATGAATATGACTGTTTGTATACTTAAAAACGGTGTTTTGTAAACTTTTGCATGCTTAAAACAGAAATTTTATCTTGATTTCACCAACATAAGCCATTATACACGACAGAAACATAAATATGACAGTTTAAATACTTGAAAACAGAATTTTGTATGTTTTTGCAAGCTGAAAACAGCTATTTTATCTTGATTTTGCAAACATAAGCCATTACACACGACATATACATGAATATGACAGTTTGTATACTCAAAAACGGTGTTTTGTATGCTTTTGCATGATTAAAACTGCAATTTTATTTTGATTTCACCAACATTAGCTATTATACACGACAGAAACATGAATATGGCAGTTTAAATACTTGAAAACAGCATTTTGTATGTTTTTGCAAACTGAAAACAGCAATTTTATCTTGATTTTGCAAACATAAGCCATTACACACGACATATACATGAATATGACAGTTTGTATACTTAAAAACGGTGTTTTGTATCCTTTTGCATGCTTAAAACAGCAATTTTATCTTTATTTCACCAACATTAGCCATTATACACGACAGAACATAAATATGATAGTTTATATACTTGAAAACAGCATTTTGTATGTTTTTGCAAGCTGAAAACAGCTATTTTGTCTTGATTTTGCAAACATAAGCCATTACACACGACATATTCATGAATATGACAGTTTGTATACTTAAAAACGGTGTTTTGTATGCTTTTGCATGCTTAAAACAGCAATTATATTTTGATTTTAACCAACATTAGCCATTATACACAACAGAAACATGAATATGACAGTTTAAATACTTGAAAACAGCACTTTGTATGTTTTTGCAAGCTGAAAACAGCTATTTTATCTTGATTTTGCAAACATAAGCCATTACACACGTCATATACATGAATATGACAGTTTGTATACCTAAAAACGGTGTTTTGTATTCTTTTGCATGCTTAAAACAGCAATTTTATCTTGATTTCACCAACATTCGCCTTTATACAGGACAGAAACATGGATATGACAGTATAATACTTGAAAACAGCATTTTGTAAGTTTTTGCAAACTGAAAACAGCTATTTTATCTTGATTTTGCAAACTTAAGCCATTACATACGACATATACATGAATACGACAGTTTGCATACTTAAACACGGTGTTTTGTATGCTTTTGCATTCTTAAAACAGCAATTTTATCTTGATCTCACCAACATTAGCCATAATACAGGACAGAAACATGAATATGACAGTTTAAATACTTGAAAACAGCATTTTGTATGTTTTTGCAAGCTGAAAACAGCTATTTTATCTTGATATTGCAAACATAAGCCATTACACGCGACATATACATGAATATGACAGTTTGTATACATAAAAACGGTGTTTTGTATGCTTTTGCATGCTTAAAACTGCAATTATATCTTGATTTCACCAACATTAGCCATTATACACGACAGAAACATGAATATGACAGTTTAATTACTTGAAAACAGCATTTTGTATGTTTTTGCAAGCTGAAAACAGCTATTTTATCTTGATTTTGCAAACATAAGCCATTACACACGACATAAACATGAATATGACAGTTAGTATACTTAAAAACGGTGTTTTGTATGCTTTTGCATGCTTAAAACAGCAATTTTATCTTGATTTGACCAACATTAGCCATTATACACGACAAAAACATGAATATGACAGTTTAAATACTTGAAAACAGCATTTTGTATGTTTTTGCAAGCTGAAAACAGCTATTTTATCATGATTTTGCAAACATAAGCCATCACACTCGACATATACATGAATATGACAGTTTGTGTACTTAAAAAGGGTGTTTTGTATGCTTTTGCATTCTTAAAACAGCAATTTTATCTTGATGAAACCAACTTTAGCCATTATACAGGACAGAAACATGAATATGACAGTTTAAATACTTGAAAACAGCATTTTGTATGTTTTTGCAAACTGAAAACAGCTATTTTGTCTTGATTTTGCAAACATAAGCCATTACACACGACATATTCATGAATATGACAGTTTGTATACTTAAAAACGGTGTTTTGTAAACTTTTGCATGCTTAAAACAGCAATTTTATCTTGATTTCACGAACATAAGCCATTATACACGACAGAAACATGAATATGACAGTTTAAATACTTGAAAACAGAATTTTGTATGTTTTTGCAAGCTGAAAACAGCTATTTTTTCTTGATTTTGCATACATAAGCCATTACACACGACATATACATGAATATGACAGTTTGTATACTCAAAAACGGTGTTTTGTATGCTTTTGCATGATTAAAACTGCAATTTTATTTTGATTTCACCAACATTAGCTATTATACACGACAGAAACATGAATATGGCAGTTTAAATACTTGAAAACAGCATTTTGTATGTTTTTCAAACTAAAAATAGCTATTTTATCTTGATTTTGCAAACATAAGCCATTACACACGACATATACATGAATATGACAGTTTGTATACTTAAAAACGGTGTTTTGTATGCTTTTGCATGCTTAAAACAGCAATTTTATCTTGATTTCACCAACATTAGCCATTATATACGACAGAAACATGAATATGACAGTTTAAGTACTTGAAAACAGCATTTTGTTTGTTTTTGCAAGCTGAAAACAGTTATTTTATCATGATTTAGCAAACATAAGCCATCACACACGACATGTACATGAATTTGACAGTTTGTATACTTAAAAACGGTGTTTTGTATGCTTTTGCATGCTTAAAACAGCAATTTTATCTTAATTTCACCAACATTAGCCATTATACTGTAACGCAGCAGCGATGAGGACCCTAAAATTCTCTACGTTGTGTAAAATAAAATAACCCCAGTCGTTAGATACAGAGTAACTGTTAATAGGGAAGTCCAGGTTTGATAGAATGAGACAACAATAAATTCTCTCCAAAAGATATAAAATACCTTGTGCATTTATTTGAACACCTGGGTAAACATACATGACATTTATGTTATATTTAATTCATATCATTAAAGACAATAATAAAAATCATATGTCAGGCTTGTGAACGTTCGCTAAGAGGAACTTCTGCATCGCCACTCTCCTAGGGAGTAGAGCGGTACAATAAATGGTAGTACTTCTCACCTGTAAAACGATGATTTTAGTATTTTGAAATTTGTTAGAGAAGATTGTTGATAGCTCTATGACAATACTTGTCGGGCCATGGCCTGAACAGGCTTAAGCATTTGTAAACAAATGTATTCCCCACTCGTGGGTTTAAACGTAGACTTTCAGACTTTGCTGTTTACAAATAACAGTCTGTCTGAGACGACGGTGTCTATGTATCTGTATTTGTTTGTGGACTAGCCCGTTACCGAAGTAATAGCTGGTGCCATGTAGAAGGTGTCTAGGTATCTGTATATGTTTGTGGACTAGCCCGTTACCGAAGTAATAGCTGGTGCCATGTAGAAGGTGTCTAGGTATCTGTATTTGTATGTGGACTAGCCCGTTACCGAAGTAATAGCTGGTGCCATGTAGAAGGTGTCTAGGTATCTGTATTTGTTTGTGGACTAGCCCATTACCGAAGTAATAGCTGGTGCCATGTAGAAGGTGTCTAGGTATCTGTATTTGTATGTGGACTAGCCCGTTACCGAAGTAATAGCTGGTGCCATGTAGAAGGTGTCTAGGTATCTGTATTTGTATGTGGACTAGCCCGTTACCGAAGTAATAGCTGGTGCCGTGCAGAAGGTGTCTAGGTATCTGTATTTGTATGTGGACTAGCCCGTTACCGAAGTAATAGCTGGTGCCATGTAGAAGGTGTCTAGGTATCTGTATTTGTTTGTGGACTAGCCCGTTACCGAAGTAATAGCTGGTGCCATGTAGAAGGTGTCTAGGTATCTGTATTTGTTTGTGGACTAGCCCGTTACCGAAGTAATAGCTGGTGCCGTGTAGAAGGTGGCTAGGTATCTGTATTTGTATGTGGACTAGCCCGTTACCGAAGTAATAGCTGGTGCCATGTAGAAGGTGTCTAGGTATCTGTATATGTTTGTGGACTAGCCCGTTACCGAAGTAATAGCTGGTGCCATGTAGAAGGTGTCTAGGTATCTGTATATGTTTGTGGACTAGCCCGTTACCGAAGTAATAGCTGGTGCCGTGTAGAAGGTGTCCAGGTATCTGTATTTGTTTGTGGACTAGCCCGTTACCGAAGTAATAGCTGGTGCCGTGTAGAAGGTGTCTAGGTATCTGTATATGTTTGTGGTCTGGTTTGTAAATTTGTCTTCTTACCTACTCAGTTCATTTGTAACGACTGGTGTAGTGGTGTTTCAACTTCTATCCCTCCTCAGTCTTTCGTTTTACTTATATACCTATTATCCCCTCCACAAGACTCATGTTGTCCTTGTTCCTCCATTGTAGCTTATCTCCTTGTCTGACCGCCGCTTCGGACACGTGGAGTCTCCGGGACTAGTCGAGCAATGCTTCGTTTCTAACACCTGCTTTCGGCTTGATCAAACAAACTCATAAATCCAGCAAGACCACACACATCCCTTTGTGGACCAGCGGCAAGACCTGACGTCATGCGAACACGTGCAATGACCGTACTAGCTACTCCTAGGTTTTAAGTCGGCGGCACAAACAACTCATAAATCAAAAGAGACCTCACCCGTCCCTTTGTGGACCAGCGGCAAGACCTGACGTCATGCGAACACGTGCAAAGACCGTGTGTCATCGCTTCTCTAAATAAATACATATTTTTATCTTATACACATCATACATTTCATTAAAATAAATAAAAAAAATATATTGTCCTCTTTCCGGATTGTTACAAACTCCCCCTGATGTTTTGAAGAAGACCGTCGTTTAGTAGGTTTCTTTAAAATATCATCTATCAAACACAACAAGAGGAAAGAGTTCTCATTTATCTAATCACATAGAAAGAAATATCATATGTCAAATCACATATAGTGTGGGATAAATATCACCTGTCAAAACATAAAACGTGGAATATTATCACAAACCACATAAAATAATAAATACTATCTGTCAAAACACAAAATGTAAAATATCATCGGTCAAAACACAAAATATGGAATATTATTACAAAACACATAAAATAATAAATAGTATCTATCAAAACAGAAAATGTAAAATATCATCGGTCAAAACACATAACAAATAAGTATCATCACAAAAAATGTAAAATGTCATCTGTCAAAACATTCGCAAGTGCAAAGAAATATCATCTGTTAAAATATAAAATGTGAAACACATAAAATAATAAATATTATCTGTCAAAACATATGCAAGTGCAAAAAAATATCATTTGTCAAAATATATGCAAGTACAAAGAAATATCATCTGTCAAAACATACGAATAAATACTTGTAAGTTTTTACTTCGTCTCTCCCCCAAACCCTGCCTCTCACTATAACAGTTTTTAAAACTCTGTATCCTGGTCACGGCACCAATTGTAACGCGGCAGCGATGAGGACCCTAAAATTCTCTACGTTGTGTAAAATAAAATAACCCCAGTCGTTAGATACAGAGTAACTGTTAATAGGGAAGTCCAGGTTTGATAGAATGAGACAACAATAAATTCTCTCCAAAAGATATAAAATACCTTGTGCATTTATTTGAACACCTGGGTAAACATACATGACATTTATGTTATATTTAATTCATATCATTAAAGACAATAATAAAAATCATATGTCAGGCTTGTGAACGTTCGCTAAGAGGAACTTCTGCATCGCCACTCTCCTAGGGAGTAGAGCGGTACAATAAATGGTAGTACTTCTCACCTGTAAAACGATGATTTTAGTATTTTGAAATTCGTTAGAGAAGAACATTGATAGCTCTATGACAATACTTGTCGGGCCATGGCCTGAACAGGCTTAAGCATTTGTAAACAAATGTATTCCCCACTCGTGGGTTTAAACGTAGACTTTCAGACTTTGCTGTTACCAAATAACAGTCTGTCTGAGACGACGGTGTCTATGTATCTGTATTTGTTTGTGGACTAGCCCGTTACCGAAGTAATAGCTGGTGCCATGTAGAAGGTGTCTAGGTATCTGTATATGTTTGTGGACTAGCCCGTTACCGAAGTAATAGCTGGTGCCATGTAGAAGGTGTCTAGGTATCTGTATTTGTATGTGGACTAGCCCGTTACCGAAGTAATAGCTGGTGCCATGTAGAAGGTGTCTAGGTATCTGTATTTGTTTGTGGACTAGCCCATTACCGAAGTAATAGCTGGTGCCATGTAGAAGGTGTCTAGGTATCTGTATTTGTATGTGGACTAGCCCGTTACCGAAGTAATAGCTGGTGCCATGTAGAAGGTGTCTAGGTATCTGTATTTGTATGTGGACTAGCCCGTTACCGAAGTAATAGCTGGTGCCGTGCAGAAGGTGTCTAGGTATCTGTATTTGTATGTGGACTAGCCCGTTACCGAAGTAATAGCTGGTGCCATGTAGAAGGTGTCTAGGTATCTGTATTTGTTTGTGGACTAGCCCGTTACCGAAGTAATAGCTGGTGCCATGTAGAAGGTGTCTAGGTATCTGTATTTGTTTGTGGACTAGCCCGTTACCGAAGTAATAGCTGGTGCCGTGTAGAAGGTGGCTAGGTATCTGTATTTGTATGTGGACTAGCCCGTTACCGAAGTAATAGCTGGTGCCATGTAGAAGGTGTCTAGGTATCTGTATATGTTTGTGGACTAGCCCGTTACCGAAGTAATAGCTGGTGCCATGTAGAAGGTGTCTAGGTATCTGTATTTGTTTGTGGACTAGCCCGTTACCGAAGTAATAGCTGGTGCCATGTAGAAGGTGTCTAGGTATCTGTATTTGTTTGTGGACTAGCCCGTTACCGAAGTAATAGCTGGTGCCATGTAGAAGGTGTCTAGGTATCTGTATTTGTATGTGGACTAGCCCGTTACCGAAGTAATAGCTGGTGCCATGTAGAAGGTGTCTAGGTATCTGTATATGTTTGTGGACTAGCCCGTTACCGAAGTAATAGCTGGTGCCGTGTAGAAGGTGTCCAGGTATCTGTATTTGTTTGTGGACTAGCCCGTTACCGAAGTAATAGCTGGTGCCGTGTAGAAGGTGTCTAGGTATCTGTATATGTTTGTGGTCTGGTTTGTAAATTTGTCTTCTTACCTACTCAGTTCATTTGTAACGACTGGTGTAGTGGTGTTTCAACTTCTATCCCTCCTCAGTCTTTCGTTTTACTTATATACCTATTATCCCCTCCACAAGACTCATGTTGTCCTTGTTCCTCCATTGTAGCTTATCTCCTTGTCTGACCGCCGCTTCGGACACGTGGAGTCTCCGGGACTAGTCGAGCAATGCTTCGTTTCTAACACCTGCTTTCGGCTTGATCAAACAAACTCATAAATCCAGCAAGACCACACACATCCCTTTGTGGACCAGCGGCAAGACCTGACGTCATGCGAACACGTGCAATGACCGTACTAGCTACTCCTAGGTTTTAAGTCGGCGGCACAAACAACTCATAAATCAAAAGAGACCTCACCCGTCCCTTTGTGGACCAGCGGCAAGACCTGACGTCATGCGAACACGTGCAAAGACCGTGTGTCATCGCTTCTCTAAATAAATACATATTTTTATCTTATACACATCATACATTTCATTAAAATAAATAAAAAAAATATATTGTCCTCTTTCCGGATTGTTACAATACACG
Organism: Poecilus cupreus; assembly: GCA_963942605.1. NCBI lineage: Eukaryota > Metazoa > Arthropoda > Insecta > Coleoptera > Carabidae > Poecilus > Poecilus cupreus. The sequence continues at coordinate 15,286 of CAWWDY010001176.1, read as the reverse complement.
ACAGAAACATTAATATGACAGTTAAAATACTTGAAAACAGCATTTTGTATGTTTTTGCAAGCTGAAGACAGATATTTTATCTTGATTTTGCAAACATAAGCCATTACACACGACATATACAAGAATATGACAGTTTGTATACTTAAAAAGGGTGTTTTGTATGCTTTTGCATTCTTAAAACAGCAATTTTATCTTGATTTCACCAACATTAGCCATTATACAGGACAGAAACATGAATATGACAGTTTAAATACTTGAAAACAGCATTTTGTATGTTTTTGCAAACTGAAAACAGCTATTTTATCTTGATTTTGCAAACTTAAGCCATTACACACGACATATACATAAATATGACAGTTTGCATACTTAAACACGGTGTTTTGTATGCTTTTGCATGCTTAAAACAGCAATTTTATCTTGATTTCACCAACATTAGCCATTATACACGACAGAAACATGAATATGACAGTTTAAATACTTGAAAACAGCATATTGTATGTTTTTGCAAGCTGAAAACAGCTATTTTATCTTGATTTTGCAAACATAAGCCATTACACACGACATATACATGAATATGACAGTTTGTGTACTTAAAAACGGTGTTTTGTATGCTTTTGCATGCTTAAAACTGCAATTTTATCTTGATTTCACCAACATTAGCCATTATACACGACAGAAACATGAATATGACAGTTTAAATACTTGAAAACAACATTTTGTATGTTTTTGCAAGCTGAAAACAGCTATTTTATCTTGATTTTGCAAACATAAGCCATTACACACGACATATACATGAATATCACAGTTTGTATACTCAAAAACGGTGTTTTGTATGCTTTTGCATGCTTAAAAAAGCAATTTTATCTTGATTTCACCAACATTAGCCATTATACACGAAAGAAACATGAATATGACAGTTTAAATTCTTGAAAACAGCATTTTGTATGTTTTTGCAAGCTGAAAACAGCTATTTTATCTTGGATTTGCAAACATAAGCCATTACACACGACATATACATGAATATGACAGTTTGTATACTTAAAAAGGGTGTTTTGTATGCTTTTGCATTCTTAAAACAGCAATTTTATCTTGATTTCATCAACATTAGCCATTATACAGGACAGAAACATGAATATGACAGTTTAAATACTTGAAAACAGCATTTTGTATGTTTTTGCAAGCTGAAAACAGCTATTTTATCATGATTTTGCAAACATAAGCCATTACACACGACATATACATGAATTTGATAGTTTGTATACTTAAAAACGGTGTTTTGTATGCTTTTGCATGCTTAAAACAGCAATTTTATCTTGATTTCACCAACATTAGCCATTATACACGACAGAAACATTAATATGACAGTTAAAATACTTGAAAACAGCATTTTGTATGTTTTTGCAAGCTGAAAACAGGTATTTTATCTTGATTTTGCAAACATAAGCCATTACACAGGACATAAATGAATATCACAGTTTGTACACTCAAAAACGGTGTTTTGTACGCTTTTGCATGCTTAAAACAGCAATTTTATCTTGATTTCACCAACATTAGCCATTATATAGGACAGAAACATGAATATGACAGTTTAAATACTTGAAAACAGCATTTTGAATGTTTTTGCAAGCTGAAAACAGCTATTTTATCTTGATTTTGCAAACATAAGCCATTACACACGACATATACATGAATATGACAGTTTTTATACTTAAAAACGGTGTTTTGTATGCTTTTGTATGCTTAAAACAGCAATTTTATCTTGATTTCACCAACATTAGCCATTATACACGACAGAAACATGAATATGACAGTTTAAATACTTGAAAACAGCATTTTGTATGTTTTTGCAAGCTGAAAACAGCTATTTTATCATGATTTTGCAAACATAAGCCATTACACACGACATATACATGAATTTGACGGTTTGTATACTTAAAAACGTTGTTTTGTATGCTTTTGCATGCTTAAAACTGCAATTTTATCTTGATTTCACCAACATTAGCCATTATATACGACAGAAACATGAATATGACAGTTTAAATACTTGAAAACAACATTTTGTATGTTTTTGCAAGCTGAAAACAGCTATTTTATCTTGATTTTGCAAACATAAGCCATTACACACGACATATACATGAATATCACAGTTTGTATACTCAAAAACGGTGTTTTGTATGCTTTTGCATGCTTAAAAAAGCAATTTTATCTTGATTTCACCAACATTAGCCATTATACACGAAAGAAACATGAATATGACAGTTTAAATTCTTGAAAACAGCATTTTGTATGTTTTTGCAAGCTGAAAACAGCTATTTTATCTTGGATTTGCAAACATAAGCCATTACACACGACATATACATGAATATGACAGTTTGTATACTTAAAAAGGGTGTTTTGTATGCTTTTGCATTCTTAAAACAGCAATTTTATCTTGATTTCATCAACATTAGCCATTATACAGGACAGAAACATGAATATGACAGTTTAAATACTTGAAAACAGCATTTTGTATGTTTTTGCAAGCTGAAAACAGCTATTTTATCATGATTTTGCAAACATAAGCCATTACACACGACATATACATGAATTTGATAGTTTGTATACTTAAAAACGGTGTTTTGTATGCTTTTGCATGCTTAAAACAGCAATTTTATCTTGATTTCACCAACATTAGCCATTATACACGACAGAAACATTAATATGACAGTTAAAATACTTGAAAACAGCATTTTGTATGTTTTTGCAAGCTGAAAACAGGTATTTTATCTTGATTTTGCAAACATAAGCCATTACACAGGACATAAATGAATATCACAGTTTGTACACTCAAAAACGGTGTTTTGTACGCTTTTGCATGCTTAAAACAGCAATTTTATCTTGATTTCACCAACATTAGCCATTATATAGGACAGAAACATGAATATGACAGTTTAAATACTTGAAAACAGCATTTTGAATGTTTTTGCAAGCTGAAAACAGCTATTTTATCTTGATTTTGCAAACATAAGCCATTACACACGACATATACATGAATATGACAATTTTTATACTTAAAAACGGTGTTTTGTATGCTTTTGTATGCTTAAAACAGCAATTTTATCTTGATTTCACCAACATTAGCCATTATACACGACAGAAACATGAATATGACAGTTTAAATACTTGAAAACAGCATTTTGTATGTTTTTGCAAGCTGAAAACAGCTATTTTATCATGATTTTGCAAACATAAGCCATTACACACGACATATACATGAATTTGACGGTTTGTATACTTAAAAACGTTGTTTTGTATGCTTTTGCATGCTTAAAACTGCAATTTTATCTTGATTTCACCAACATTAGCCATTATACACGACAGAAACATGAATATGACAGTTTAAATACTTGAAAACAACATTTTGTATGTTTTTGCAAGCTGAAAACAGCTATTTTATCTTGATTTTGCAAACATAAGCCATTACACACGACATATACATGAATATCACAGTTTGTATACTCAAAAACGGTGTTTTGTATGCTTTTGCATGCTTAAAAAAGCAATTTTATCTTGATTTCACCAACATTAGCCATTATACACGAAAGAAACATGAATATGACAGTTTAAATTCTTGAAAACAGCATTTTGTATGTTTTTGCAAGCTGAAAACAGCTATTTTATCTTGGATTTGCAAACATAAGCCATTACACACGACATATACATGAATATGACAGTTTGTATACTTAAAAAGGGTGTTTTGTATGCTTTTGCATTCTTAAAACAGCAATTTTATCTTGATTTCATCAACATTAGCCATTATACAGGACAGAAACATGAATATGACAGTTTAAATACTTGAAAACAGCATTTTGTATGTTTTTGCAAGCTGAAAACAGCTATTTTATCATGATTTTGCAAACATAAGCCATTACACACGACATATACATGAATTTGATAGTTTGTATACTTAAAAACGGTGTTTTGTATGCTTTTGCATGCTTAAAACAGCAATTTTATTTTGATTTCACCAACATTAGCCATTATACACGACAGAAACATTAATATGACAGTTAAAATACTTGAAAACAGCATTTTGTATGTTTTTGCAAGCTGAAAACAGGTATTTTATCTTGATTTTGCAAACATAAGCCATTACACAGGACATAAATGAATATCACAGTTTGTATACTCAAAAACGGTGTTTTGTACGCTTTTGCATGCTTAAAACAGCAATTTTATCTTGATTTCACCAACATTAGCCATTATATAGGACAGAAACATGAATATGACAGTTTAAATACTTGAAAACAGCATTTTGAATGTTTTTGCAAGCTGAAAACAGCTATTTTATCTTGATTTTGCAAACATAAGCCATTACACACGACATATACATGAATATGACAGTTTTTATACTTAAAAACGGTGTTTTGTATGCTTTTGTATGCTTAAAACAGCAATTTTATCTTGATTTCACCAACATTAGCCATTATACACGACAGAAACATGAATATGACAGTTTAAATACTTGAAAACAGCATTTTGTATGTTTTTGCAAGCTGAAAACAGCTATTTTATCATGATTTTGCAAACATAAGCCATTACACACGACATATACATGAATTTGACGGTTTGTATACTTAAAAACGTTGTTTTGTATGCTTTTGCATGCTTAAAACAGCAATTTTATCTTGATTTCACCAACATTAGCCATTATACACGACAGAAACATTAATATGACAGTTAAAATACTTGAAAACAGCATTTTGTATGTTTTTGCAAGCTGAAAACAGGTATTTTATCTTGATTTTGCAAACATAAGCCATTACACAGGACATATACATGAATATCACAGTTTGTATACTCAAAAACGTTGTTTTGTATGCTTTTGCATACTTAAAACAGCAATTTTATCTTGATTTCACCATCATTAGCCATTATACACGAAAGAAACATGAATATGACAGTTAAAATTCTTGAAAACAGCATTTTGTATGTATTTGCAAGCTGAAAACAGCTATTTTATTTTGGATTTGCAAACATAAGCCATTACACACGACATATACATGAATATGACAGTTTGTGTACTTAAAAACGGTGTTTTGTATGCTTTTGCATGCTTAAAACTGCAATTTTATCTTGATTTCACCAACATTAGGCATTATACACGACAGAAACATGAATATGACAGTTTAAATACTTGAAAAGAGCATTTTGTATGTTTTTGCAAGCTGAAAACAGCTATTTTATCATGATTTTGCAAACATAAGCCATTACACACGACATATACATGAATTTGACGGTTTGTATACTTAAAAACGGTGTTTTGTATGCTTTTGCATGCTTAAAACAGCAATTTTATCTTGATTTCACCAACATTAGCCATTATACAGGACAGAAACATGAATATGACAGTTTAAATACTTGAAAACAGCATTTTGTATGTTTTTGCAAACTGAAAACAGCTATTTTATCTTGATTTTGCAAACTTAAGCCATTACACACGACATATACATGAATATGACAGTTTGTATACTTAAAAAGGGTGTTTTGTATGCTTTTGCATTCTTAAAAAAGCAATTTTATCTTGATTTCACCAACATTAGCCATTATACAGGACAGAAACATGAATATGACAGTTTAAATACTTGAAAACAGCATTTTGTACGTTTTTGCAAACTGAAAACAGCTATTTTATCTTGATTTTGCAAACTTAAGCCATTACACACGACATATACATGAATATGACAGTTTGCATACTTAAACACGGTGTTTTGTATGCTTTTGCATGCTTAAAACAGCAATTTTATCTAGGTTTCACCAACATTAGCCATTAAACACGACAGAAACATGAATATGACAGTTTAAATACTTGAAAACAGCATATTGTATGTTTTTGCAAGCTGAAAACAGCTATTTTATCTTGATTTTGCAAACATAAGCCATTACACACGACATATACATGAATATGACAGTTTGTGTACTTAAAAACGGTGTTTTGTATGCTTTTGCATGCTTAAAACTGCAATTTTATCTTGATTTCACCAACATTAGCCATTATACACGACAGAAAAATGAATATGACAGTTTAAATACTTGAAAACAGCATATTGTATGTTTTTGCAAGCTGAAAACAGCTATTTTATCTTGATTTTGCAAACATAAGCCATTACACACGACATATACATGAATATGACAGTTTGTGTACTTAAAAACGGTGTTTTGTATGCTTTTGCATGCTTAAAACTGCAATTTTATCTTGATTTAACCAACATTAGCCATTATACACGACAGAAACATGAATATGACAGTTTAAATACTTGAAAACAACATTTTGTATGTTTTTGCAAGCTGAAAACAGCTATTTTATCTTGATTTTGCAAACATAAGCCATTACACACGACATATACATGAATATCACAGTTTGTATACTCAAAAACGGTGTTTTGTATGCTTTTGCATGCTTAAAAAAGCAATTTTATCTTGATTTCACCAACATTAGCCATTATACACGAAAGAAACATGAATATGACAGTTTAAATTCTTGAAAACAGCATTTTGTATGTTTTTGCAAGCTGAAAACAGCTATTTTATCTTGGATTTGCAAACATAAGCCATTACACACGACATATACATGAATATGACAGTTTGTATACTTAAAAAGGGTGTTTTGTATGCTTTTGCATTCTTAAAACAGCAATTTTATCTTGATTTCATCAACATTAGCCATTATACAGGACAGAAACATGAATATGACAGTTTAAATACTTGAAAACAGCATTTTGTATGTTTTTGCAAGCTGAAAACAGCTATTTTATCATGATTTTGCAAACATAAGCCATTACACACGACATATACATGAATTTGATAGTTTGTATACTTAAAAACGGTGTTTTGTATGCTTTTGCATGCTTAAAACAGCAATTTTATCTTGATTTCACCAACATTAGCCATTATACACGACAGAAACATTAATATGACAGTTAAAATACTTGAAAACAGCATTTTGTATGTTTTTGCAAGCTGAAAACAGGTATTTTATCTTGATTTTGCAAACATAAGCCATTACACAGGACATAAATGAATATCACAGTTTGTATACTCAAAAACGGTGTTTTGTACGCTTTTGCATGCTTAAAACAGCAATTTTATCTTGATTTCACCAACATTAGCCATTATATAGGACAGAAACATGAATATGACAGTTTAAATACTTGAAAACAGCATTTTGAATGTTTTTGCAAGCTGAAAACAGCTATTTTATCTTGATTTTGCAAACATAAGCCATTACACACGACATATACATGAATATGACAGTTTTTATACTTAAAAACGGTGTTTTGTATGCTTTTGTATGCTTAAAACAGCAATTTTATCTTGATTTCACCAACATTAGCCATTATACACGACAGAAACATGAATATGACAGTTTAAATACTTGAAAACAGCATTTTGTATGTTTTTGCAAGCTGAAAACAGCTATTTTATCATGATTTTGCAAACATAAGCCATTACACACGACATATACATGAATTTGACGGTTTGTATACTTAAAAACGTTGTTTTGTATGCTTTTGCATGCTTAAAACTGCAATTTTATCTTGATTTCACCAACATTAGCCATTATACACGACAGAAACATGAATATGACAGTTTAAATACTTGAAAACAACATTTTGTATGTTTTTGCAAGCTGAAAACAGCTATTTTATCTTGATTTTGCAAACATAAGCCATTACACACGACATATACATGAATATCACAGTTTGTATACTCAAAAACGGTGTTTTGTATGCTTTTGCATGCTTAAAAAAGCAATTTTATCTTGATTTCACCAACATTAGCCATTATACACGAAAGAAACATGAATATGACAGTTTAAATTCTTGAAAACAGCATTTTGTATGTTTTTGCAAGCTGAAAACAGCTATTTTATCTTGGATTTGCAAACATAAGCCATTACACACGACATATACATGAATATGACAGTTTGTATACTTAAAAAGGGTGTTTTGTATGCTTTTGCATTCTTAAAACAGCAATTTTATCTTGATTTCATCAACATTAGCCATTATACAGGACAGAAACATGAATATGACAGTTTAAATACTTGAAAACAGCATTTTGTATGTTTTTGCAAGCTGAAAACAGCTATTTTATCATGATTTTGCAAACATAAGCCATTACACACGACATATACATGAATTTGATAGTTTGTATACTTAAAAACGGTGTTTTGTATGCTTTTGCATGCTTAAAACAGCAATTTTATCTTGATTTCACCAACATTAGCCATTATACACGACAGAAACATTAATATGACAGTTAAAATACTTGAAAACAGCATTTTGTATGTTTTTGCAAGCTGAAAACAGGTATTTTATCTTGATTTTGCAAACATAAGCCATTACACAGGACATAAATGAATATCACAGTTTGTATACTCAAAAACGGTGTTTTGTACGCTTTTGCATGCTTAAAACAGCAATTTTATCTTGATTTCACCAACATTAGCCATTATATAGGACAGAAACATAAATATGACAGTTTAAATACTTGAAAACAGCATTTTGAATGTTTTTGCAAGCTGAAAACAGCTATTTTATCTTGATTTTGCAAACATAAGCCATTACACACGACATATACATGAATATGACAGTTTTTATACTTAAAAACGGTGTTTTGTATGCTTTTGTATGCTTAAAACAGCAATTTTATCTTGATTTCACCAACATTAGCCATTATACACGACAGAAACATGAATATGACAGTTTAAATACTTGAAAACAGCATTTTGTATGTTTTTGCAAGCTGAAAACAGCTATTTTATCATGATTTTGCAAACATAAGCCATTACACACGACATATACATGAATTTGACGGTTTGTATACTTAAAAACGTTGTTTTGTATGCTTTTGCATGCTTAAAACAGCAATTTTATCTTGATTTCACCAACATTAGCCATTATACACGACAGAAACATTAATATGACAGTTAAAATACTTGAAAACAGCATTTTGTATGTTTTTGCAAGCTGAAAACAGGTATTTTATCTTGATTTTGCAAACATAAGCCATTACACAGGACATATACATGAATATCACAGTTTGTATACTCAAAAACGGTGTTTTGTATGCTTTTGCATACTTAAAACAGCAATTTTATTATGATTTCACCATCATTAGCCATTATACACGAAAGAAACATGAATATGACAGTTAAAATTCTTGAAAACAGCATTTTGTATGTTTTTGCAAGCTGAAAACAGCTATTTTATTTTGGATTTGCAAACATAAGCCATTACACACGACATATACATGAATATGACAGTTTGTGTACTTAAAAACGGTGTTTTGTATGCTTTTGCATGCTTAAAACTGCAATTTTATCTTGATTTCACCAACATTAGGCATTATACACGACAGAAACATGAATATGACAGTTTAAATACTTGAAAAGAGCATTTTGTATGTTTTTGCAAGCTGAAAACAGCTATTTTATCATGATTTTGCAAACATAAGCCATTACACACGACATATACATGAATTTGACGGTTTGTATACTTAAAAACGGTGTTTTGTATGCTTTTGCATGCTTAAAACAGCAATTTTATCTTGATTTCACCAACATTAGCCATTATACAGGACAGAAACATGAATATGACAGTTTAAATACTTGAAAACAGCATTTTGTATGTTTTTGCAAACTGAAAACAGCTATTTTATCTTGATTTTGCAAACTTAAGCCATTACACACGACATATACATGAATATGACAGTTTGTATACTTAAAAAGGGTGTTTTGTATGCTTTTGCATTCTTAAAAAAGCAATTTTATCTTGATTTCACCAACATTAGCCATTATACAGGACAGAAACATGAATATGACAGTTTAAATACTTGAAAACAGCATTTTGTACGTTTTTGCAAACTGAAAACAGCTATTTTATCTTGATTTTGCAAACTTAAGCCATTACACACGACATATACATGAATATGACAGTTTGCATACTTAAACACGGTGTTTTGTATGCTTTTGCATGCTTAAAACAGCAATTTTATCTAGATTTCACCAACATTAGCCATTATACACGACAGAAACATGAATATGACAGTTTAAATACTTGAAAACAGCATATTGTATGTTTTTGCAAGCTGAAAACAGCTATTTTATCTTGATTTTGCAAACATAAGCCATTACACACGACATATACATGAATATGACAGTTTGTGTACTTAAAAACGGTGTTTTGTATGCTTTTGCATGCTTAAAACTGCAATTTTATCTTGATTTCACCAACATTAGCCATTATACACGACAGAAACATGAATATGACAGTTTAAATACTTGAAAACAACATTTTGTATGTTTTTGCAAGCTGAAAACAGATATTTTATCTTGATTTTGCAAACATAAGCCATTACACACAACATATACATGAATATGACAGTTTGTATACTTAAAAACGGTGTTTTGTATGCTTTTGCATGCTTAAAACAGCAATTTTATCTTGATTTCACCAACAATAACCATTATACACGACAGAAACATGAATATGACAGTTTACATACTTGAAAACAGCATTTTGTATGTTTTTGCAAGCTGAAAACAGCTATTTTATTTTGATTTTGCAAACATAAGCCATTACACACGACATATAAATGAATATGACAGTTTGTATACTTAAAAACGGTGTTTTGTATCCTTTTGCATGCTTAAAACAGCAATTTTATCTTGATTTCACCAACATTAGCCATTATACACGACAGAACATAAATATGATAGTTTATATACTTGAAAACAGCATTTTGTATGTTTTTGCAAGCTGAAAACAGCTATTTTGTCTTGATTTTGCAAACATAAGCCATTACACACGACATATTCATGAATATGACAGTTTTTATACTTAAAAACAGTGTTTTGTATGCTTTTGCATGCTTAAAACAGCAATTTGATCTTGATTTCACCAACATTAGCCATTATACACGACTGAAACATGAATATGACAGTTTAAATACTTGAAAACAGAATTTTGTATGTTTTTGCAAGCTGAAAACAGCTATTTTATCTTGATTTTGCAAATATAAGCCATTACACACGACATATACATGAATATCACAGTTTCTATACTCAAAAACGGTGTTTTGTATGCTTTTGCATGCTTAAAACAGCAATTTTATCTTGATTTCACCAACATTAGCCATTATACACAAATGAAACATGAATTTGACAGTTTAAATTCTTGAAAACAGCATTTTGTATGTTTTTGCAAGCTGAAAACTGCTATTTTATCTTGGATTTGCAAACATAAGCCATTACACACGACATATACATGAATATGACAGTTTGTGTACTTAAAAAGAGTGTTTTGTATGCTTTTGCATTCTTAAAACAGCAATTTTATCTTGATTTCACCAACATTAGCCATTATACAGGACAGAAACATGATTATAACAGTTTATATACTTGAAAACAGCATTTTGTATGTTTTTGCAAGCTGAAAACAGCTATTTTATCTTGATTTTGCAAACATAAGCCTTTACACACGACATATACATGAATATGACAGTTTGTATACTTAAAAACGGTGATTTGCATACTTTTGCATGCTTAAAACAGCAATTTTATCTTGATTTCACCAACATTAGCCATTATACACGACAGAAACATGAATATGACAGTTTAAATACTTGAAAACAGAATTTTGTATGTTTTTGCAAGCTGAAAACAGCTATTTTATCTTGATTTTGCAAACATAAGCCATTACACACGACATATACATGAATTTGACGGTTTGTATACTTAAAAACGGTGTTTTGTATGCTTTTGCATGCTTAAAACAGCAATTTTATCTTGATTTCACCAACATTAGCCATTATACAGGACAGAAACATGAATATGACAGTTTAAATTCTTGAAAACAGCATTTTGTATGTTTTTGCAAACTGAAAACAGCTATTTTATCTTGATTTTGCAAACTTAAACCATTACACACGACATATACATGAATATGACAGTTTGTATACTTAAAAAGGGTGTTTTGTATGCTTTTGCATTCTTAAAAAAGCAATTTTATCTTGATTTCACCAACATTAGCCATTATACAGGACAGAAACATGAATATGACAGTTTAAATACTTGAAAACAGCATTTTGTACGTTTTTGCAAACTGAAAACAGCTATTTTATCTTGATTTTGCAAACTTAAGCCATTACACACGACATATACATGAATATGACAGTTTGCATACTTAAACACGGTGTTTTGTATGCTTTTGCATGCTTAAAACAGCAATTTTATCTAGATTTCACCAACATTAGCCATTATACACGACAGAAACATGAATATGACAGTTTAAATACTTGAAAACAGCATATTGTATGTTTTTGCAAGCTGAAAACAGCTATTTTATCTTGATTTTGCAAACATAAGCCATTACACACGACAAATACATGAATATGACAGTTTGTGTACTTAAAAACGGTGTTTTGTATGCTTTTGCATGCTTAAAACTGCAATTTTATCTTGATTTCACCAACATTAGCCATTATACACGACAGAAACATGAATATGACAGTTTAAATACTTGAAAACAACATTTTGTATGTTTTTGCAAGCTGAAAACAGATATTTTATCTTGATTTTGCAAACATAAGCCATTACACACAACATATACATGAATATGACAGTTTGTATACTTAAAAACGGTGTTTTGTATGCTTTTGCATGCTTAAAACAGCAATTTTATCTTGATTTCACCAACAATAACCATTATACACGACAGAAACATGAATATGACAGTTTACATACTTGAAAACAGCATTTTGTATGTTTTTGCAAGCTGAAAACAGCTATTTTATTTTGATTTTGCAAACATAAGCCATTACACACGACATATAAATGAATATGACAGTTTGTATACTTAAAAACGGTGTTTTGTATCCTTTTGCATGCTTAAAACAGCAATTTTATCTTGATTTCACCAACATTAGCCATTATACACGACAGAACATAAATATGATAGTTTATATACTTGAAAACAGCATTTTGTATGTTTTTGCAAGCTGAAAACAGCTATTTTGTCTTGATTTTGCAAACATAAGCCATTACACACGACATATTCATGAATATGACAGTTTTTATACTTAAAAACAGTGTTTTGTATGCTTTTGCATGCTTAAAACAGCAATTTGATCTTGATTTCACCAACATTAGCCATTATACACGACTGAAACATAAATATGACAGTTTAAATACTTGAAAACAGAATTTTGTATGTTTTTGCAAGCTGAAAACAGCTATTTTATCTTGATTTTGCAAATATAAGCCATTACACACGACATATACATGAATATCACAGTTTGTATACTCAAAAACGGTGTTTTGTATGCTTTTGCATGCTTAAAACAGCAATTTTATCTTGATTTCACCAACATTAGCCATTATACACGAATGAAACATGAATTTGACAGTTTAAATTCTTGAAAACAGCATTTTGTATGTTTTTGCAAGCTGAAAACTGCTATTTTATCTTGGATTTGCAAACATAAGCCATTACACACGACATATACATGAATATGACAGTTTGTGTACTTAAAAAGAGTGTTTTGTATGCTTTTGCATTCTTAAAACAGCAATTTTATCTTGATTTCACCAACATTAGCCATTTTACAGGACAGAAACATGATTATAACAGTTTAAATACTTGAAAACAGCATTTTGTATGTTTTTGCAAGCTGAAAACAGCTATTTTATCTTGATTTTGCAAACATAAGCCTTTACACACGACATATACATGAATATGACAGTTTGTATACTTAAAAACGGTGATTTGCATACTTTTGCATGCTTAAAACAGCAATTTTATCTTGATTTCACCAACATTAGCCATTATACACGACAGAAACATGAATATGACAGTTTAAATACTTGAAAACAGAATTTTGTATGTTTTTGCAAGCTGAAAACAGCTATTTTATCTTGATTTTGCAAACATAAGCCATTACACACGACATATACATAAATATGACAGTTTGTATACTTAAAAACGGTGTTTTGTATGCATTTGCATGCTTAAAACAGCAATTTTATCTTGATTTCACCAACATTAGCCATTATACACGACAGAAACTTGAATATGACAGTTTAAATACTTGAAAACAGCATATTGTATGTTTTTGCAAGATGAAAACAGCTATTTTATCTTGATTTTGCAAACATAAGCCATTATACACGACATATACATGAATATGACAGTTTGTGTACTTAAAAAAGGTGTTTTGTATGCTTTTGCATGCTTAAAACTGCAATTTTATCTTGATTTCACCAACATTAGCCATTATACACGACAGAAACATGAATATGACAGTTTAAATACTTGAAAACAACATTTTGTATGTTTTTGCAAGCTGAAAACAGATATTTTATCTTGATTTTGCAAACATAAGACATTACACACAACATATACATGAATATGACAGTTTGTATACTTAAAAACGGTGTTTTGTATGCTTTTGCATGCTTAAAACAGCAATTTTATCTTGATTTCACCAACATTAGCCATTATACACGACAGAAACATGAATATGACAGTTTACATTCTTGAAAACAGCATTTTGTATGTTTTTGCAAGCTGAAAACAGCTATTTTATTTTGATTTTGCAAACATAAGCCATTACACACGACATATAAATGAATATGACAGTTTGTATACTTAAAAACGGTGTTTTGTATCCTTTTGCATGCTTAAAACAGCAATTTTATCTTGATTTCACCAACATTAGCCATTATACACGACAGAACATAAATATGATAGTTTATATACTTGAAAACAGCATTTTGTATGTTTTTGCAAGCTGAAAACAGCTATTTTGTCTTGATTTTGCAAACATAAGCCATTACACACGACATATACATGAATATGACAGTTTGTATACTTAAAAACGGTGTTTTGTATGCTTTTGCATGCTTAAAACAGCAATTTTATCTTAATTTCACCAACATTAGCCATTATACACGACAGAAACATGAATATGACAGTTTAAATACTTGAAAGCAGCATTTTGTATGTTTTTGCAATCTGAAAACAGCTATTTTATCATGATTTTGCAAACATAAGCCATTACACACGACATATACATGAATTTGACAGTTTGTATACTTAAAAACGGTGTTTTGTATGCTTTTGCATGCTTAAAACAGCAATTTTATCTTGATTTCACCAACATTAGCCATTATACACGACAGAAGCATTAATATGACAGTAAATATACTTGAAAACAGCATTTTGTATGTTTTTGCAAGCTGAAA
>CAWWDY010001175.1:0-29999 GCA_963942605.1 Poecilus cupreus | reverse complement strand
CAAAAACATAGAAAAACGCTGTTTTGAACTATTCAAACTGACAAATTCATGTTTCTTTCGTGTGAAACGGCGATTTATGAGAAATGACGATAAAATTGCTGTTTTAAACTTGCAAAAACATAGAAAAACGCTGTTTTGAACTATTCAAACTGACAAATTCATGTTTCTTTCGTGTGAAACGGCAATTTATGAGAAATGACGATAAAATTGCTGTTTTAAACTTGCAAAAAACATAGAAAAAACGCTGTTTTGAACTATTCAAACTGACAAATTCATGTTTCTTTCGTGTGAAACGGCGATTTATGAGACGTGTGAAACGGCGATTTATGAGAAATTACGATAAAATTGCTGTTTAAAACTTGCAAAAACATAGAAAAACGCTGTTTTCAACTATTCAAACTGATAAATCATGTTTCTTTTCGTGTGAAACGGCCGATTTATGGAGAAATGACGATAAAATTGCTGTTTTAAACTTGAAAAAACATAGAAAAACGCTGTTTTGAACTATTCAAACTGACAAATTCATGTTTCTTTCGTGTGAAACGGCGATTTATGAGAAATGACGATAAAATTGCTGTTTTAAACTTGCAAAAACATAGAAAAACGCTGTTTTTAAACTATTCAAACTGACAAATTCATGTTTCTTTCGTGTGAAACGGCGATTTATGAGAAATGACGATAAAATTGCTGTTTTAAACATGAAAAAACATAGAAAAAACGCTGTTTTGAACTATTCTAAACTGATAAATTCATGTTTCTTTCGTGTTGAAACGGCGATTTATGAGAAATGACGATAAAATTGCTGTTTTAAACTTGCAAAACACATAGAAAAACGCTGTTTTTAACCTATTCATACTGATAAATTCAGGTTTCTTTCGTGTGAACCGGCGATTTATGAGAAATGACGATAAAATTGCTGTTTTAAACTTGCAAAAACATAGAAAAAACGCTGTTTTTAACTATTCAAACTGATAAATTCATGTTTCTTTTCGTGTGAAACGGCGATTTATGAGAAATGACGATAAATTGCTGTTTTAAACATGAAAAAACATAGAAAAACGCTGTTTTGAACTATTCAAACTGATAAATTCATGTTTCTTTCGTGTGAAACGGCGATTTATGAGAAATGACGATAAAATTGCTGTTTTAAACTTGCAAAAACATAGAAAAACGCTGTTTTTAACTATTCAAACTGATAAATTCAGGTTTCTTTCGTGTGAAACGGCGATTTATGAGAAATGACGATAAAATTGCTGTTTTAAACTTGCAAAAACATAGAAAAACGCTGTTTTTAACTATTCAAACTGACAAATTCATGTTTCTTTCGTGTGAAACGGCAATTTATGAGAAATGACGATAAAATTGCTGTTTTAAACTTGTAAAAACATAGAAAAAACGCTGTTTTTAACTATTCAAACTGATAAATCAGGTTTCTTTCGTGTGAAACGGCGATTTATGAGAAATGACGATAAAATTGCCTGTTTTAAACTTGCAAAAACATAGAAAAAACGCTGTTTTTAACTATTTCAAACTGACAAATTCATGTTTCTTTCGTGTGAGAACGGCGTTTTATGAGAAATGACGATAAAATTGCTGTTTTAAACTTACAAAAACATAGAAGAAAAACGCTGTTTTGAACTATTCAAACTGACAAATTCCATGTTTCTTTCGTGTGAAACGGCGATTTATGAGAAATGACGATAAAAATTGCTGTTTTAAACTTGCAAAAACATAGAAAAACGCTGTTTTGAACTATTCAAACTGACAAATTCATGTTTCTTTCGTGTGAAACGGCAATTTATGAGAAATGACGATAAAATTGCTGTTTTAAACTTGCAAAAACATAGAAAAACGCTGTTTTGAACTATTCAAACTGACAAATTCATGTTTTCTTTCGTGTGAAACGGCGATTTATGAGAAATTACGATAAAATTGCTGTTTAAAACTTGCAAAAACATAGAAAAACGCTGTTTTCAACTATTCAAACTGATAAATTCATGTTTCTTTCGTGTGAAACGGAGATTTATGAGAAATGACGATAAAATTGCTGTTTTAAACTTGAAAAAACATAGAAAAACGCTGTTTTGAACTATTCAAACTGACAAATTCATGTTTCTTTCGTGTGAAACGGCGATTTATGAGAAATGACGATAAAATTGCTGTTTTAAACTTGCAAAAACATAGAAAAACGCTGTTTTTAACTATTCAAACTGACAAATTCATGTTTCTTTCGTGTGAAACGGCGATTTATGAGAAATGACGATAAAATTGCTGTTTTAAACATGAAAAAACATAGAAAAACGCTGTTTTGAACTATTCAAACTGATAAATTCATGTTTCTTTCGTGTGAAACGGCGATTTATGAGAAATGACGATAAAATTGCTGTTTTAAACTTGCAAAAACATAGAAAAACGCTGTTTTTAACTATTCAAACTGATAAATTCAGGTTTCTTTCGTGTGAACCGGCGATTTATGAGAAATGACGATAAAATTGCTGTTTTAAACTTGCAAAAACATAGAAAAACGCTGTTTTTAACTATTCAAACTGATAAATTCATGTTTCTTTCGTGTGAAACGGCGATTTATGAGAAATGACGATAAAATTGCTGTTTTAAACTTGCAAAAACATAGAAAAACGCTGTTTTTAACAATTCAAACTGATAAATTCAGGTTTCTTTCGTGTGAAACTGCGATTTATGAGAAATTACGATAAAATTGCTGTTTTAAACTTGCAAAAACATAAAAAAACGCTGTTTTTAACTATTTGAACTGATAAATTCAGGTTTCTTTCGTTCGAAACGGTGGATTTTTGTGAAATCACGATAAAACTGCTGTTTTAAACTTGCAAAAACATAGAAAAACGCTGTTTTGAACTATTCAAACTGATAAATTCATGTTTCTTTCGTGTGAAACGGCGATTTATGAGAAATGACGATAAAATTGCTGTTTTAAACTTGCAAAAACATAGAAAAACGCTGTTTTTAACTATTCAAACTGATAAATTCAGGTTTCTTTCGTGTGAAACTGCGATTTATGAGAAATTACGATAAAATTGCTGTTTTAAACTTGCAAAAACATAGAAAAACGCTGTTTTCAACTATTCAAACTGACAAATTCATGTTTCTTTCGTGTGAAACGGCGATTTATGAGAAATGACGATAAAATTGCTGTTTTAAACATGAAAAAACATAGAAAAACGCTGTTTTGAACTATTCAAACTGATAAATTCAGGTTTCTTTCGTTCGAAACGGTGGATTTTTGTGAAATCACGATAAAACTGCTGTTTTAAACTTGCAAAAACATATAAAAACGCTGTTTTGAACTGTTCAAACTGATAAATTCATGTTTCTTTTGTGTGAAACGGCGATTTATGAGAAATGACGATAAAATTGCTGTTTTAAACTTGCAAAAACATAGAAAAACGCTGTTTTTAACTATTCAAACTGATAAATTCAGGTTTCTTTCGTGTGAACCGGCGATTTATGAGAAATGACGATAAAATTGCTGTTTTAAACTTGCAAAAACATAGAAAAACGCTGTTTTTAACTATTCAAACTGACAAGTTCATGTTTCTTTCGTGTGAAACGGCGTTTTATGAGAAATGACGATAAAATTGCTGTTTTAAACTTGCAAAAACATAGAAAAACGCTGTTTTTAACTATTCAAACTGATAAATTCATGTTTCTTTCGTGTGAAACGGCGATTTATGAGAAATGACGATAAAATTGCTGTTTTAAACTTGCAAAAACATAGAAAAACGCTGTTTTTAACTATTCAAACTGATAAATTCATGTTTCTTTCGTGTGAAACGGCAATTTATGAGAAATGACGATAAAATTGCTGTTTTAAACTTGCAAAAACATAGAAAAACGCTGTTTTTAACTATTCAAACTGATAAATTCAGGTTTCTTTCGTGTGAAACGGCGTTTTATGAGAAATGACGATAAAATTGCTGTTTTAAACTTGCAAAAACATAGTAAAACGCTGTTTTGAACTATTCAAACTGACAAATTCTTGTTTCTTTTGTGTGAAACGGCGATTTATGAGAAATTACGATAAAATTGCTGTTTTAAACTTGCAAAAACATAGAAAAACGCTGTTTTCAACTATTCAAACTGACAAATTCATGTTTCTTTCGTGTGAAACGGCGATTTATGAGAAATGACGATAAAATTGCTGTTTTAAACTTGCAAAAACATAGAAAAACGCTGTTTTTAACTATTCAAACTGATAAATTCAGGTTTCTTTCGTGTGAAACGGTGATTTATGAGAAATTACGATAAAATTGCTGTTTTAAACTTGCAAAAACATAGAAAAACGCTGTTTTTAACTATTCAAACTGATAAATTCATGTTTCTTTCGTGTGAAACGGCGATTTATGAGAAATGACGATAAAATTGCTGTTTTAAACATGAAAAAACATAGAAAAACGCTGTTTTGAACTATTCAAACTGACAAATTCATGTTTCTTTCGTGTGAAACGGCGATTTATGAGAAATGACGATAAAATTGCTGTTTTAAACTTGCAAAAACATAGAAAAACGCTGTTTTGAATTATTCAAACTGACAAATTCATGTTTCTTTCGTGTGAAACGGCGATTTATGAGAAATGACGATAAAATTGCTGTTTTAAACTTGCAAAAACATAGAAAAACGCTGTTTTTAACTATTCAAACTGATAAATTCATGTTTCTTTCGTGTGAAACGGCGATTTATGAGAAATGACGATAAAATTGCTGTTTTAAACTTGCAAAAACATAGAAAAACGCTGTTTTTAACTATTCAAACTGACAAATTCATGTTTCTTTCGTGTGAAACGGCGTTTTATGAGAAATGACGATAAAATTGCTGTTTTAAACTTGCAAAAACATAGAAAAACGCTGTTTTGAACTATTCAAACTGACAAATTTATGTTTCTTTCGTGTGAAACGGCGATTTATGAGAAATGACGATAAAATTGCTGTTTTAAACTTGCAAAAACATAGAAAAACGCTGTTTTCAACTATTCAAACTGACAAATTCATGTTTTTTTTCGTGTGAAACGGCGATTTATGAGAAATGACGATAAAATTGCTGTTTTAAACATGAAAAAACATAGAAAAACGCTGTTTTGAAATATTCAAACTGACAAATTCATGTTTCTTTCGTGTGAAACGGCGATTTTTGAGAAATGACGATAAAATTGCTGTTTTAAACTTGCAAAAACATAGAAAAACGCTGTTTTGAACTATTCAAACTGACAAATTCATGTTTCTTTCGTGTGAAACGGCGATTTATGAGAAATGACGATAAAATTGCTGTTTTAAACTTGCAAAAACATAGAAAAACGCTGTTTTGAACTATTCAAACTGACAAATTCATGTTTCTTTCGTGTGAAACGGCGATTTATGAGAAATGACGATAAAATTGCTGTTTTAAACTTGCAAAAACATAGAAAAAACGCTGTTTTGAACTATTCAAACTGACAAATTCATGTTTCTTTCGTGTGAAACGGCGATTTATGAGAAATGACTATAAAATTGCTGTTTTAAACTTGCAAAAACATAGAAAAACGCTGTTTTAAACTATTCAAACTGATAAATTCAGGTTTCTTTCGTTCGAAACGGTGGATTTTTGTGAAATCACGATAAAACTGCTGTTTTAAACTTGCAAAAACATAGAAAAACGCTGTTTTGAACTATTCAAACTGATAAATTCATGTTTCTTTCGTGTGAAACGGCGATTTATGAGAAATGACGATAAAATTGCTGTTTTAAACTTGCAAAAACATAGAAAAACGCTGTTTTTAACTATTCAAACTGATAAATTCAGGTTTCTTTCGTGTGAAACGGCGATTTATGAGAAATGACGATAAAAGTACTGTTTTAAACATGAAAAAACATAGAAAAACGCTGTTCTGAACTATTCAAACTAACAAATTCATGTTTCTTTCGTGTGAACCGGCGATTTATGAGAAATGACGATAAAATTGCTGTTTTAAACTTGCAAAAACATAGAAAAACGCTGTTTTTAACTATTCAAACTGATAAATTCATGTTTCTTTCGTGTGAAACGGCGATTTATGAGAAATGACGATAAAATTGCTGTTTTAAACTTGCAAAAACATAGAAAAACGCTGTTTTTAACTATTCAAACTGATAAATTCAGGTTTCTTTCGTTCGAAACGGTGGATTTTTGTGAAATCACGATAAAACTGCTGTTTTAAACTTGCAAAAACATAGAAAAACGCTGTTTTGAACTATTCAAACTGATAAATTCATGTTTCTTTCGTGTGAAACGGCGATTTATGAGAAATGACGATAAAATTGCTGTTTTAAACTTGCAAAAACATAGAAAAACGCTGTTTTTAACTATTCAAACTGATAAATTCAGGTTTCTTTCGTGTGAAACTGCGATTTATGAGAATGCTACGCCCCTTAAGGGTTATCCCGCGCAAGCAACGGTTGAACCACGGCCAGCTAACAGTGGAGACGGGTCGTGGGTCTCCAATCTGAAAATAGGGGTGGGCGCCAGTCGACCTTGGGCCTTCGGTTCAACCTAAATCAGGTTGGTCAACTAACCTTCGGGAAAAGGGGGGTATTCAACAATCAAGCCCGATAATTAACAGTAACAAATTATATTGAATAATAAATATGTACAGAAATGAAGTAACTTTTTAAACTTGGCCCGCAGACTGAAGCGAAACAGATCAGCTCGCAATGGAACAATGAATATAATCGGAGGATCACGTAGGAGGTGGTCCGCGACAAGCGAAGAGGACAACGCGGGTCCAATAAGTAGCGCACATCAGATCACGGTTCGCCGATGGTACCAACGTCGTTCGTGACGCGCGAAATGGAATGACCCAAACTGGGCTTCGTCCTACCCGCCTACCCGTCGTACGCACGAGCTACGGTTCTCCGAGTGCAACGAGCACTCCAAATTAACAAAATAAACAAGTGATCCGATTCTTATCAGACAGTTAGGGAACAAGTCGACAATAACAACAATTTAGATACAAATAAGGCCACTGAAGTGAATGAAAAACAATGAACAAAGAAATCTTAGCTGCACGCTGGCTGGAGGGTAGCGTCTTCCCGCTGACGGAGTGGTGGCTCTGGCTCTGCCAAACGTAGGCTCGTACAAGATCGGCTGCCGAGTGTCTCCGAGGTTCGAAAGGTAGCGGACGCAGCGTTGTAGCGGGGGAGCCCAAATTCCAAGATGGCCGCAACTGAGCTCGCCAAAATGAGCTGATGAGGTGCGGCGAAATCCCGCTCAGTTCAAGCGCACACCAAATCTACCCGAATGGTAGAGCGCGAAATAAACGATAACAACAAGTAAAAGCCTAGAAGAATACGAACGGTTAGGATATTTTGCGAAGTCGGTACGCCACTAATTAAGTTAAGCCAAATTAATAAAACTAGAGCAATTTCAACAAAACTAATAAATGTAATATCTTAATACAGCTGACTAATAAAATTTCTACTTTATTTACATGTGATTATTTCTATAATTACGTATTTAAATTTACCTTAGTTGTAGGGCGGCTTAAAAGTAATAGAAAACTGTGGTAACTTGAAATCCGGCACAGCCGATGAATATATAAACTTATAATTCAATTGAGCACGCACCAAAAAAAAAATCCCACAATGGATATAGTATCAAACCAACGCAAAAAAATGCAACAAAACTAGTGCGTGTGCTCTCACCAACAGTCAATTCAAAAATTAACGTATTTTTTTGCAAAAAAAGTGAAAACTTGTAAAGTCGCGAAATCGCTAATTAATCCGACGACTTAAGTCAATGGCTTAACCTTCGCAAAATCCCTTCGCCGTCCTATTCCGAGGACCACCTGAATATTTACATAGCCGTAGGAGAAGTTGCCTACAGAGCGGCAATAGCGGAGACGAATAGGACGTAACAAACTCTCCCCTCACCACTTGAAGGAAATTTTCCTGAAAATTTTCGATTTGAAGATAACAAAATCACGAGAAAAGACAAGAAGGTTAATATAGTTTAGAAGGAAGGACATTAAGAAGAGAAGAAGAAGAGAGACAACACAAGGTGATCTTAACCTAGTTTAACTTCCTAACCTAAATCATCATCTGGGTGTGCCTTCAGGTGCTGGCTGTTCCAAGTCCCAGGAAGAACGTTACCATCAAGAGTTTTTAAGATATACGTGTCAGTTGAGATTTTCTTGTGTATCAGAAACGGACCTACAAATTTGTCGGCTAACTTAGCTGTAAAATATTTAGAGGCATCTGACAAAACGAAATTTTTCCTCCACACCATTTGTTCGGGATAAAAGGAAACCTCCCGATGTCGAAGATCGTACCTCATTTTTGATTTATGGTAAGCCTTGTGAAGGCGTGAGCTCACATCTTTATATAACTCTTTAAAATGACACGCTCTTTCCACAATTTTTTCTTTCTCTCTAAAACATTCAATTTCCCCAGAATCCGAATTCTCGTCATCAGGCGCATTTCCTAATAGTATTGCTTCGCGACCAAAGTTCACAAAATAAGGAGTTAAACCCGTGACTTCATGCTTTGCCGTGCGCAGGGCACAAGCGACTTTTGGCAAAAATTTATCCCAGAGACGTTGATTTTCCGATACGAAGGATATAAGCATGGTTTTTAAAACACGATTTATACGTTCTGTTGGATTGGCTTGTGGGTGATAAAGCGACGTGTACGAAGGTCTAACACCGTATGTGGATAGTAACGTTAAATATTCTCTAGATTTAAACTGTTTTCCGTTATCAGAAATGATTTTACGAGGCGCGCCAAACAATAGAAAAACGTCATTTTCCAGGTGACGCACGATACTCGATGCCGACGCCTTCCGCAATGGGAAACAGAGAGGAAATTTACTGAAACAGTCGGAGACTACTAAAATATAATAAAATCCCTTTGACGACCTAGGTAAAGGGCCCACTAAGTCCGTACAGATTACTTCCCAAGGCCTAGTAATTTGCGAGTGACCACCCATGCGACCAGTGGGAGCTTTCTGCTCTGGTTTAGATTTGAGGCAGACTACGCACTTGCGTACATATTCAGCGACGTCTGATCTCATTTTTGGCCAGTAATAAGACTGTGCGAGTCGGTGGTAAGTTTTATATACTCCTAAATGACCGCTAAGCGGAGTATCGTGACATTTTGAAATGAGTTCCTTGCGCTGATTTTTAGGAACCACTTCTTTCCATTGAGTATCTTCACCCGCTAGGTTTGACCATTTTACCCTCACGAACTTATATAATCGACCGTCATCAGCTCGAAAGTCAGGATATTTGACCGGATTATTAGTGACATTGTCAAGAAGCCTACCGAACCATTTGTCTTCTTCACGCGTAGCTACAGTAACCGAATCTATGACTGGTACGGATCTCGATAGCGCGTCGGGAACGACGTGTTCCTTGCCTTTACGATGAACTACTTTAAAGTCATACTGTTGTAGCCGAACAGCCCATCGCGCAAGCCTACCAGAAGGGTTTTCAAGCTTGTGAAGCCACAACAAGGAATAATGATCGGTGACGGCCGTAAACTGTGTACCTTCAAGGTAAGGACGTAACTTTTCAATAGCCCACAGCAGTGCTAACAGCTCTTTTTCCGTAGTGGAAAAGTTTCTTTCCTGACGTGTCAGTGAACGCGACAAGTAACATACCACTCTCTCACCATCATCGTATTGCTGACTCAATACGGCACCAAGTCCAAAATTTGACGCGTCAGTCTGCAAGAAAAATTCCCGAGTATAATCCGGACATGTTAAAATAGGCGCCGAAACTAAGTTATTCTTAATTTCGTTCCAAGAACTGTCACACTCCGAGGTCCAATTAAACTTTGTATTCTTGCGCAATAAATTTGTAAGTGGTGCGAGAACAGTGGAAAAATGTGGCACAAAACGGCGGTACCACGACGCCATACCGACTAACCTACGCACATCCGAGACCGATTTGGGAGGAGGAATCTCTAAAATAGCACGAACTTTCTCGGGATCTACATGTAGTCCACGTTTATTCACCACGTAACCCAAATAACGTAGCTCATCTCTGCAGAATTTACATTTATCGCGACCTAATGTTAGCCCAGCATCTTTAAGACGAGAAGTGACTTCCTCCAATATCTGCAGGTGTTTTTCAAATGTCTGAGTTACAATGATGATGTCGTCTAAATAAACAAAGACATGGGGCTCTAAATCTGACCCAATAACCTGGTTAATAAAGCGTTGCCATGTTGCTGGTGCATTATGAAGTCCAAACGGCATGCGACAAAATTGAAAAAGTCCGCGATTCGGTACAGTGAACGCCGTGTATTGTTTTGAATCCGCAGCAACGGGTATCTGCCAGTACGCGGATTTAATGTCTAAGGAGGTCAAAAATTTAGCGTCACGCAGTCGATCGAGGGTATCCGAGACGTAAGGGAGGGGATAGGCATCGCGTCGAGTGACTTTATTCAGTTTCCTGAAGTCCACGCAGAAACGAAGGGTTCCATCCTTTTTCGGCACAAGCAGGATAGGAGAAGACCACGGACTATCCGATTTTTCCACGATACCGTTCTCGAGCATAAATTCAAGCTCCTTATCTACTTGTTTCTGTACTGCTGGTGAAATTGGGTAATAGCGTTGTTTTATTGGTTCACTATCCGTATAAAGTTTAAGTTCCACCTTATTTGTGCAACCTATTTTATTCTCGCCCATATCCTTAAATATATTGTCAACCAACTGCGCTAATTGTTGTTCCTGCTCGGAGGTTAAGCTACCGCGGGCATTAATAGCGTCAACAGTGACCGATGTAACCGATGGTGAGCTTGAGAAGGTCCATTCTCCGCGGCGCAAGTCGGGAACTATTCCCATTTCTCGCCAAAAATTCGCGCCAAGAATAAGTAAGTGAGGCAACTCCGGAACTACTAACATATCTATTATTTTCACTTGATCACGCAATCTGACTGGAACCGATATTGTACCAATACTCGCACAACGTTGCCCATTCGCGACGGTGCAGTGTGAAATAAATTTATTTAGAGGCAAATTTAAACGGCTTAATACTTCCCAACCCTGTTTTCCTACTACAGTGCACGAAGCACCCGAATCCAATAAACCTAAAAATGAATTTTCAAATATATAAACCTCTAAATAAGGTCGTTCATCACCTTCCGCGTGAGCCAAGATAAATTCTAACCTAGCATTATTAGTGACCGATAGTAAGTTATCGCGGTGAAGTATACGGTCTTTTACTTCATCCGACGCTCGTTTCCCGAGTTACATGTAGTACAATTTCTAACCGTCACATCCGGCTTCCCGCATCTATAACAGTGACGTTTATGTGGTGCGCGGCAATTAGCAGCTAAATGTCCCGATTTTCCACAGTTCCAGCATGAACGAACATCATGATGTGTAGTGTCAACAGAATTTCTAAATTCGGAATCATTACGCGGCCGGTATACGTCGCGATACGAGGTTGAAGGTGGTTCCGTAGAAAGGTAAGCTAAATCAGGTTCCAGCATCTGACTACGACGCGGCGGTGGAGCGAAGTGCTCAACTGACTCTCTCCGTTCGTCCATTCTGCGACACAATCGTAATAATTCTGCCACCGATCTGACATCAACGAGCGCTAATTGTTTTTGGTAGAAGGGTAGAATATTTCTCATAAGTATATGAATTTTAAGTTCTTCTGATATCCTTGAACCTAACCTCGAAAACATAGTCGACATAACCGCGAAATAAATACCGATTGATTCGTGAGGCCCTTGAGTGCGGCGTTTAATTTCATCCAGTAATTTCTCCTCATAGTTGAGAGGTAGAAATTCTGATTTTAAACCATGTACCAAATCATCCCAGCTATTAAATAACTGCCTATTTGCCCTATACCAAATTAAAGCGTTTCCTTCAAATAAATCAATCGCAGATGACATCAGTTCAGTTTTGTTAACGTGACGAGCAACGCGCAATTCCTCTACTCGATCTAAAAATGAATTTAAGGACATCAACCTAAGATCGCCCGAAAATTTCAACCCCCATTTCGATACCGGTACCGATTTATGAGACGTAGTAGCTAGCTTAAGTTCCTGTTCTAAATCGGAATCGGAAGAGACGGAATCAAAGTCGGATAATTTTAAATCAGCAACGGATAAATTCAAAAGTTGGCTGGCTGCAGTGGACGAGTGTTTGACGGCTTTGGCTTTAGTGCGCAGGTCCGATTGCAAGGTGATTAATTGGCCTAGTAATTTTGACTTCGCCGTACGCTGTTCCTCCGTACTAACCACACAGCGATTAACACGTCCAATGGAGTGCAAAATTTTCGTCTCTAGCTTTTTAAATTCAGTCGATGTTTTTAGCTCGGCAAAAGATTCCAACAGTGATTTTATCTCTTTAATTTTCTCGAGAATAGCGACACGATCTTCGTCGAATGTGAAGGGGTGTTTAGGCAATGCTAAATTTGAAGATTTTTCGAGCTTTAGAAGGTAGCGTAATGATTTTCTCATGGAATCTATACTACTAACTTCATCGATTCCTCTGACCTTTATCTCGTACGTTAGCTCGTCTTTTGATAGGCGATTTATTTCTATTTTAGGGTCCATAACTAACTGATACACTGACACAATTAATAAAGAAAACGCTAATAATGAGAAGGAGTTGAGAAACAACAACAACAAAAATAAGGTGAGTAATAATAATACCCCAGATAACCTACTTAACTATCTCCCAAAATTCTAAACTCTAAATATCTTTCAGAAGTACTAAATGATAACGAAACCAAAACTAAGATTGCAACACGACTGTGCTAGGTCGGTGCCAGGTCGGCGCCCCACGTTGGGCGCCAATTAAACTTGCTACGCCCCTTAAGGGTTATCCCGCGCAAGCAACGGTTGAACCACGGCCAGCTAACAGTGGAGACGGGTCGTGGGTCTCCAATCTGAAAATAGGGGTGGGCGCCAGTCGACCTTGGGCCTTCGGTTCAACCTAAATCAGGTTGGTCAACTAACCTTCGGGAAAAGGGGGGTATTCAACAATCAAGCCCGATAATTAACAGTAACAAATTATATTGAATAATAAATATGTACAGAAATGAAGTAACTTTTTAAACTTGGCCCGCAGACTGAAGCGAAACAGATCAGCTCGCAATGGAACAATGAATATAATCGGAGGATCACGTAGGAGGTGGTCCGCGACAAGCGAAGAGGACAACGCGGGTCCAATAAGTAGCGCACATCAGATCACGGTTCGCCGATGGTACCAACGTCGTTCGTGACGCGCGAAATGGAATGACCCAAACTGGGCTTCGTCCTACCCGCCTACCCGTCGTACGCACGAGCTACGGTTCTCCGAGTGCAACGAGCACTCCAAATTAACAAAATAAACAAGTGATCCGATTCTTATCAGACAGTTAGGGAACAAGTCGACAATAACAACAATTTAGATACAAATAAGGCCACTGAAGTGAATGAAAAACAATGAACAAAGAAATCTTAGCTGCACGCTGGCTGGAGGGTAGCGTCTTCCCGCTGACGGAGTGGTGGCTCTGGCTCTGCCAAACGTAGGCTCGTACAAGATCGGCTGCCGAGTGTCTCCGAGGTTCGAAAGGTAGCGGACGCAGCGTTGTAGCGGGGGAGCCCAAATTCCAAGATGGCCGCAACTGAGCTCGCCAAAATGAGCTGATGAGGTGCGGCGAAATCCCGCTCAGTTCAAGCGCACACCAAATCTACCCGAATGGTAGAGCGCGAAATAAACGATAACAACAAGTAAAAGCCTAGAAGAATACGAACGGTTAGGATATTTTGCGAAGTCGGTACGCCACTAATTAAGTTAAGCCAAATTAATAAAACTAGAGCAATTTCAACAAAACTAATAAATGTAATATCTTAATACAGCTGACTAATAAAATTTCTACTTTATTTACATGTGATTATTTCTATAATTACGTATTTAAATTTACCTTAGTTGTAGGGCGGCTTAAAAGTAATAGAAAACTGTGGTAACTTGAAATCCGGCACAGCCGATGAATATATAAACTTATAATTCAATTGAGCACGCACCAAAAAAAAAATCCCACAATGGATATAGTATCAAACCAACGCAAAAAAATGCAACAAAACTAGTGCGTGTGCTCTCACCAACAGTCAATTCAAAAATTAACGTATTTTTTTGCAAAAAAAGTGAAAACTTGTAAAGTCGCGAAATCGCTAATTAATCCGACGACTTAAGTCAATGGCTTAACCTTCGCAAAATCCCTTCGCCGTCCTATTCCGAGGACCACCTGAATATTTACATAGCCGTAGGAGAAGTTGCCTACAGAGCGGCAATAGCGGAGACGAATAGGACGTAACAAGAAATTACGATAAAATTGCTGTTTTAAACTTGCAAAAACATAGAAAAACGCTGTTTTCAACTATTCAAACTGACAAATTCATGTTTCTTTCGTGTGAAACGGCGATTTATGAGAAATGACGATAAAATTGCTGTTTTAAACATGAAAAAACATAGAAAAACGCTGTTTTGAACTATTCAAACTGATAAATTCAGGTTTCTTTCGTTCGAAACGGTGGATTTTTGTGAAATCACGATAAAACTGCTGTTTTAAACTTGCAAAAACATATAAAAACGCTGTTTTGAACTGTTCAAACTGATAAATTCATGTTTCTTTTGTGTGAAACGGCGATTTATGAGAAATGACGATAAAATTGCTGTTTTAAACTTGCAAAAACATAGAAAAACGCTGTTTTTAACTATTCAAACTGATAAATTCAGGTTTCTTTCGTGTGAACCGGCGATTTATGAGAAATGACGATAAAATTGCTGTTTTAAACTTGCAAAAACATAGAAAAACGCTGTTTTTAACTATTCAAACTGACAAATTCATGTTTCTTTCGTGTGAAACGGCGTTTTATGAGAAATGACGATAAAATTGCTGTTTTAAACTTGCAAAAACATAGAAAAACGCTGTTTTTAACTATTCAAACTGATAAATTCATGTTTCTTTCGTGTGAAACGGCGATTTATGAGAAATGACGATAAAATTGTTGTTTTAAACTTGCAAAAACATAGAAAAACGCTGTTTTTAACTATTCAAACTGATAAATTCATGTTTCTTTCGTGTGAAACGGCAATTTATGAGAAATGACGATAAAATTGCTGTTTTAAACTTGCAAAAACATAGAAAAACGCTGTTTTCAACTATTCAAACTGATAAATTCAGGTTTCTTTCGTGTGAAACGGCGTTTTATGAGAAATGACGATAAAATTGCTGTTTTAAACTTGCAAAAACATAGTAAAACGCTGTTTTGAACTATTCAAACTGACAAATTCTTGTTTCTTTTGTGTGAAACGGCGATTTATGAGAAATTACGATAAAATTGCTGTTTTAAACTTGCAAAAACATAGAAAAACGCTGTTTTCAACTATTCAAACTGACAAATTCATGTTTCTTTCGTGTGAAACGGCGATTTATGAGAAATGACGATAAAATTGCTGTTTTAAACTTGCAAAAACATAGAAAAACGCTGTTTTTAACTATTCAAACTGATAAATTCAGGTTTCTTTCGTGTGAAACGGTGATTTATGAGAAATTACGATAAAATTGCTGTTTTAAACTTGCAAAAACATAGAAAAACGCTGTTTTTAACTATTCAAACTGATAAATTCATGTTTCTTTCGTGTGAAACGGCGATTTATGAGAAATGACGATAAAATTGCTGTTTTAAACATGAAAAAACATAGAAAAACGCTGTTTTGAACTATTCAAACTGACAAATTCATGTTTCTTTCGTGTGAAACGGCGATTTATGAGAAATGACGATAAAATTGCTGTTTTAAACTTGCAAAAACATAGAAAAACGCTGTTTTGAATTATTCAAACTGACAAATTCATGTTTCTTTCGTGTGAAACGGCGATTTATGAGAAATGACGATAAAATTGCTGTTTTAAACTTGCAAAAACATAGAAAAACGCTGTTTTTAACTATTCAAACTGATAAATTCATGTTTCTTTCGTGTGAAACGGCGATTTATGAGAAATGACGATAAAATTGCTGTTTTAAACTTGCAAAAACATAGAAAAACGCTGTTTTTAACTATTCAAACTGACAAATTCATGTTTCTTTCGTGTGAAACGGCGTTTTATGAGAAATGACGATAAAATTGCTGTTTTAAACTTGCAAAAACATAGAAAAACGCTGTTTTGAACTATTCAAACTGACAAATTCATGTTTCTTTCGTGTGAAACGGCGATTTATGAGAAATGACGATAAAATTGCTGTTTTAAACTTGCAAAAACATAGAAAAACGCTGTTTTCAACTATTCAAACTGACAAATTCATGTTTTTTTCGTGTGAAACGGCGATTTATGAGAAATGACGATAAAATTGCTGTTTTAAACATGAAAAAACATAGAAAAACGCTGTTTTGAAATATTCAAACTGACAAATTCATGTTTCTTTCGTGTGAAACGGCGATTTTTGAGAAATGACGATAAAATTGCTGTTTTAAACTTGCAAAAACATAGAAAAACGCTGTTTTGAACTATTCAAACTGACAAATTCATGTTTCTTTCGTGTGAAACGGCGATTTATGAGAAATGACGATAAAATTGCTGTTTTAAACTTGCAAAAACATAGAAAAACGCTGTTTTGAACTATTCAAACTGACAAATTCATGTTTCTTTCGTGTGAAACGGCGATTTATGAGAAATGACGATAAAATTGCTGTTTTAAACTTGCAAAAACATAGAAAAACGCTGTTTTGAACTATTCAAACTGACAAATTCATGTTTCTTTCGTGTGAAACGGCGATTTATGAGAAATGACTATAAAATTGCTGTTTTAAACTTGCAAAAACATAGAAAAACGCTGTTTTAAACTATTCAAACTGATAAATTCAGGTTTCTTTCGTTCGAAACGGTGGATTTTTGTGAAATCACGATAAAACTGCTGTTTTAAACTTGCAAAAACATAGAAAAACGCTGTTTTGAACTATTCAAACTGATAAATTCATGTTTCTTTCGTGTGAAACGGCGATTTATGAGAAATGACGATAAAATTGCTGTTTTAAACTTGCAAAAACATAGAAAAACGCTGTTTTTAACTATTCAAACTGATAAATTCAGGTTTCTTTCGTGTGAAACGGCGATTTATGAGAAATGACGATAAAATTACTGTTTTAAACATGAAAAAACATAGAAAAACGCTGTTCTGAACTATTCAAACTAACAAATTCATGTTTCTTTCGTGTGAAACGGCGATTTATGAGAAATGACGATAAAATTGCTGTTTTAAACTTGCAAAAACATAGAAAAACACTGTTTTGAACTATTCAAACTGACAAATTCATGTTTCTTTCGTGTGAAACGGCGATTTATGAGAAATGACGATAAAATTGCTGTTTTAAACTTGCAAAAACATAGAAAAACGCTGTTTTGAACTATTCAAACTAAAAAATTCATGTTTCTTTCGTGTGAAACGGCGATTTATGAGAAATGACGATAAAATTGCTGTTTTAAACTTGCAAAAACATAGAAAAACGCTGTTTTTAACTATTCGAACTGATAAATTCATGTTTCTTTCGTGTGAAACGGCGATTTATGAAAAATGACGATAAAATTACTGTTTTAAACATGAAAAAACATAGAAAAACGCTGTTCTGAACTATTCAAACTAACAAATTCATGTTTCTTTCGTGTGAAACGGCGATTTATGAGAAATGACGATAAAATTGCTGTTTTAAACTTGCAAAAACATAGAAAAACACTGTTTTGAACTATTCAAACTGACAAATTCATGTTTCTTTCGTGTGAAACGGCGATTTATGAGAAATGACGATAAAATTGCTGTTTTAAACTTGCAAAAACATAGAAAAACGCTGTTTTTAACTATTCAAACTGATAAATTCATGTTTCTTTCGTGTGAAACGGCGATTTATGAGAAATGACGATAAAATTTCTGTTTTAAACTTGCAAAAACATAGAAAAACGCTGTTTTTAACTATTCAAACTGATAAATTCAGGTTTCTTTCATTCGAAACGGTGGATTTTTGTGAAATCACGATAAAACTGCTGTTTTAAACTTGCAAAAACATAGAAAAACGCTGTTTTGAACTATTCAAACTGATAAATTCATGTTTCTTTCGTGTGAAACGGCGATTTATGAGAAATGACGATAAAATTGCTGTTTTAAACTTGCAAAAACATAGAAAAACGCTGTTTTTAACTATTCAAACTGAAAAATTCAGGTTTCTTTCGTTCGAAACGGTGGATTTTTGTGAAATCACGATAAAACTGCTGTTTTAAACTTGCAAAAACATAGAAAAACGCTGTTTTGAACTATTCAAACTGATAAATTCAGGTTTCTTTCGTGTGAAACGGCGATTTATGAGAAATTACGATAAAATTGCTGTTTTAAACTTGCAAAAACATAGAAAACGCTGTTTTCAACTATTCAAACTGACAAATTCATGTTTCTTTCGTGTGAAACGGCGATTTATGAGAAATGACGATAAAATTGCTGTTTTAAACATGAAAAAACATAGAAAAACGCTGTTTTGAACTATTCAAACTGAAAAATTCATGTTTCTTTCGTGTGAAACGGCGATTTATGAGAAATGACGATAAAATTGCTGTTTTAAACTTGCAAAAACATAGAAAAACGCTGTTTTGAACTATTCAAACTGACAAATTCATGTTTCTTTCGTGTGAAACGGCGATTTATGAGAAATGACGATAAAATTGCTGTTTTAAACTTGCAAAAACATAGAAAAACGCTGTTTTTAACTATTCAAACTGACAAATTCATGTTTCTTTCGTGTGAAACGGCAATTTATGAGAAATGACGATAAAATTGCTGTTTTAAACATGCAAAAACATAGAAAAACGCTGTTTTGAACTATTCAAACTGACAAATTCATGTTTCTTTCGTGTGAAACGGCGATTTATGAGAAATTACGATAAAATTGCTGTTTAAAACTTGCAAAAACATAGAAAAACGCTGTTTTCAACTATTCAAACTGATAAATTCATGTTTCTTTCGTGTGAAACGGCGATTTATGAGAAATGACGATAAAATTGCTGTTTTAAACTTGCAAAAACATAGAAAAACGCTGTTTTGAACTATTCAAACTGACAAATTCATGTTTCTTTCGTGTGAAACGGCGATTTATGAGAAATGACGATAAAATTGCTGTTTTAAACTTGCAAAAACATAGAAAAACGCTGTTTTTAACTATTCAAACTGACAAATTCATGTTTCTTTCGTGTGAAACGGCGATTTATGAGAAATGACGATAAAATTGCTGTTTTAAACATGAAAAAACATAGAAAAACGCTGTTCTGAACTATTCAAACTAACAAATTCATGTTTCTTTCGTGTGAAACGGCGATTTATGAGAAATGACGATAAAATTGCTGTTTTAAACTTGCAAAAACATAGAAAAACACTGTTTTGAACTATTCAAACTGACAAATTCATGTTTCTTTCGTGTGAAACGGCGATTTATGAGAAATGACGATAAAATTGCTGTTTTAAACTTGCAAAAACATAGAAAAACGCTGTTTTTAACTATTCAAACTGATAAATTCATGTTTCTTTCGTGTGAAACGGCGATTTATGAGAAATGACGATAAAATTTCTGTTTTAAACTTGCAAAAACATAGAAAAACGCTGTTTTTAACTATTCAAACTGATAAATTCAGGTTTCTTTCATTCGAAACGGTGGATTTTTGTGAAATCACGATAAAACTGCTGTTTTAAACTTGCAAAAACATAGAAAAACGCTGTTTTGAACTATTCAAACTGATAAATTCATGTTTCTTTCGTGTGAAACGGCGATTTATGAGAAATGACGATAAAATTGCTGTTTTAAACTTGCAAAAACATAGAAAAACGCTGTTTTTAACTATTCAAACTGAAAAATTCAGGTTTCTTTCGTTCGAAACGGTGGATTTTTGTGAAATCACGATAAAACTGCTGTTTTAAACTTGCAAAAACATAGAAAAACGCTGTTTTGAACTATTCAAACTGATAAATTCAGGTTTCTTTCGTGTGAAACGGCGATTTATGAGAAATTACGATAAAATTGCTGTTTTAAACTTGCAAAAACATAGAAAACGCTGTTTTCAACTATTCAAACTGACAAATTCATGTTTCTTTCGTGTGAAACGGCGATTTATGAGAAATGACGATAAAATTGCTGTTTTAAACATGAAAAAACATAGAAAAACGCTGTTTTGAACTATTCAAACTGAAAAATTCATGTTTCTTTCGTGTGAAACGGCGATTTATGAGAAATGACGATAAAATTGCTGTTTTAAACTTGCAAAAACATAGAAAAACGCTGTTTTGAACTATTCAAACTGACAAATTCATGTTTCTTTCGTGTGAAACGGCGATTTATGAGAAATGACGATAAAATTGCTGTTTTAAACTTGCAAAAACATAGAAAAACGCTGTTTTTAACTATTCAAACTGACAAATTCATGTTTCTTTCGTGTGAAACGGCAATTTATGAGAAATGACGATAAAATTGCTGTTTTAAACATGCAAAAACATAGAAAAACGCTGTTTTGAACTATTCAAACTGACAAATTCATGTTTCTTTCGTGTGAAACGGCGATTTATGAGAAATTACGATAAAATTGCTGTTTAAAACTTGCAAAAACATAGAAAAACGCTGTTTTCAACTATTCAAACTGATAAATTCATGTTTCTTTCGTGTGAAACGGCGATTTATGAGAAATGACGATAAAATTGCTGTTTTAAACTTGCAAAAACATAGAAAAACGCTGTTTTGAACTATTCAAACTGACAAATTCATGTTTCTTTCGTGTGAAACGGCGATTTATGAGAAATGACGATAAAATTGCTGTTTTAAACTTGCAAAAACATAGAAAAACGCTGTTTTTAACTATTCAAACTGACAAATTCATGTTTCTTTCGTGTGAAACGGCGATTTATGAGAAATGACGATAAAATTGCTGTTTTAAACATGAAAAAACATAGAAAAACGCTGTTTTGAACTATTCAAACTGATAAATTCATGTTTCTTTCGTGTGAAACGGCGATTTATGAGAAATGACGATAAAATTGCTGTTTTAAACTTGCAAAAACATAGAAAAACGCTGTTTTTAACTATTCAAACTGATAAATTCAGGTTTCTTTCGTGTGAACCGGCGATTTATGAGAAATGACGATAAAATTGCTGTTTTAAACTTGCAAAAACATAGAAAAACGCTGTTTTTACTATTCAAACTGATAAATTTATGTTTCTTTCGTGTGAAACGGCGATTTATGAGAAATGACGATAAAATTGCTGTTTTTAACTTGCAAAAACATAGAAAAACGCTGTTTTTAACTATTCAAACTGATAAATTCAGGTTTCTTTCGTGTGAAACTGCGATTTATGAGAAATTACGATAAAATTGCTGTTTTAAACTTGCAAAAACATAAAAAAACGCTGTTTTTAAATATTTGAACTGATAAATTCAGGTTTCTTTCGTTCGAAATGGTGGATTTTTGTGAAATCACGATAAAACTGCTGTTTTAAACTTGCAAAAACATAGAAAAACGCTGTTTTGAACTATTCAAACTGATAAATTCATGTTTCTTTCGTGTGAAACGGCGATTTATGAGAAATGACGATAAAATTGCTGTTTTAAACTTGCAAAAACATAGAAAAACGCTGTTTTTAACTATTCAAACTGATAAATTCAGGTTTCTTTCGTGTGAAACTGCGATTTATGAGAAATTACGCTAAAATTGCTGTTTTAAACTTGCAAAAACATAGAAAAACGCTGTTTTCAACTATTCAAACTGACAAATTCATGTTTTTTTCGTGTGAAACGGCGATTTATGAGAAATGACGATAAAATTGCTGTTTTAAACATGAAAAAACATAGAAAAACGCTGTTTTGAAATATTCAAACTGACAAATTCATGTTTCTTTCGTGTGAAACGGCGATTTTTGAGAAATGACGATAAAATTGCTGTTTTAAACTTGCAAAAACATAGAAAAACGCTGTTTTGAACTATTCAAACTGACAAATTCATGTTTCTTTCGTGTGAAACGGCGATTTATGAGAAATGACGATAAAATTGCTGTTTTAAACTTGCAAAAACATAGAAAAACGCTGTTTTGAACTATTCAAACTGACAAATTCATGTTTCTTTCGTGTGAAACGGCGATTTATGAGAAATGACGATAAAATTGCTGTTTTAAACTTGCAAAAACATAGAAAAACGCTGTTTTGAACTATTCAAACTGATAAATTCATGTTTCTTTCGTGTGAAACGGCGATTTATGAGAAATGACGATAAAATTGCTGTTTTAAACTTGCAAAAACATAGAAAAACGCTGTTTTTAACTATTCAAACTGATAAATTCAGGTTTCTTTCGTGTGAAACGGCGATTTATGAGAAATGACGATAAAATTACTGTTTTAAACATGAAAAAACATAGAAAAACGCTGTTCTGAACTATTCAAACTAACAAATTCATGTTTCTTTCGTGTGAAACGGCGATTTATGAGAAATGACGATAAAATTGCTGTTTTAAACTTGCAAAAACATAGAAAAACACTGTTTTGAACTATTCAAACTGACAAATTCATGTTTCTTTCGTGTGAAACGGCGATTTATGAGAAATGACGATAAAATTGCTGTTTTAAACTTGCAAAAACATAGAAAAACGCTGTTTTGAACTATTCAAACTGAAAAATTCATGTTTCTTTCGTGTGAAACGGCGATTTATGAGAAATGACGATAAAATTGCTGTTTTAAACTTGCAAAAACATAGAAAAACGCTGTTTTTAACTATTCGAACTGATAAATTCATGTTTCTTTCGTGTGAAACGGCGATTTATGAAAAATGACGATAAAATTACTGTTTTAAACATGAAAAAACATAGAAAAACGCTGTTCTGAACTATTCAAACTAACAAATTCATGTTTCTTTCGTGTGAAACGGCGATTTATGAGAAATGACGATAAAATTGCTGTTTTAAACTTGCAAAAACATAGAAAAACACTGTTTTGAACTATTCAAACTGACAAATTCATGTTTCTTTCGTGTGAAACGGCGATTTATGAGAAATGACGATAAAATTGCTGTTTTAAACTTGCAAAAACATAGAAAAACGCTGTTTTTAACTATTCAAACTGATAAATTCATGTTTCTTTCGTGTGAAACGGCGATTTATGAGAAATGACGATAAAATTGCTGTTTTAAACTTGCAAAAACATAGAAAAACGCTGTTTTTAACTATTCAAACTGATAAATTCAGGTTTCTTTCATTCGAAACGGTGGATTTTTGTGAAATCACGATAAAACTGCTGTTTTAAACTTGCAAAAACATAGAAAAACGCTGTTTTGAACTATTCAAACTGATAAATTCATGTTTCTTTCGTGTGAAACGGCGATTTATGAGAAATGACGATAAAATTGCTGTTTTAAACTTGCAAAAACATAGAAAAACGCTGTTTTTAACTATTCAAACTGATAAATTCAGGTTTCTTTCGTTCGAAACGGTGGATTTTTGTGAAATCACGATAAAACTGCTGTTTTAAACTTGCAAAAACATAGAAAAACGCTGTTTTGAACTATTCAAACTGATAAATTCAGGTTTCTTTCGTGTGAAACGGCGATTTATGAGAAATTACGATAAAATTGCTGTTTTAAACTTGCAAAAACATAGAAAACGCTGTTTTCAACTATTCAAACTGACAAATTCATGTTTCTTTCGTGTGAAACGGCGATTTATGAGAAATGACGATAAAATTGCTGTTTTAAACATGAAAAAACATAGAAAAACGCTGTTTTGAACTATTCAAACTGAAAAATTCATGTTTCTTTCGTGTGAAACGGCGATTTATGAGAAATGACGATAAAATTGCTGTTTTAAACTTGCAAAAACATAGAAAAACGCTGTTTTGAACTATTCAAACTGACAAATTCATGTTTCTTTCGTGTGAAACGGCGATTTATGAGAAATGACGATAAAATTGCTGTTTTAAACTTACAAAAACATAGAAAAACGCTGTTTTTAACTATTCAAACTGACAAATTCATGTTTCTTTCGTGTGAAACGGCGATTTATTAGAAATGACGATAAAATTGCTGTTTTAAACATGAAAAAACATAGAAAAACGCTGTTTTGAACTATTCAAACTGATAAATTCATGTTTCTTTCGTGTGAAACGGCGATTTATGAGAAATGACGATAAAATTGCTGTTTTAAACTTGCAAAAACATAGAAAAACGCTGTTTTTAACTATTCAAACTGATAAATTCAGGTTTCTTTCGCGTGAAACGGCGATTTATGAGAAATGACGATAAAATTGCTGTTTTAAACTTGCAAAAACATAGAAAAACGCTGTTTTTAACTATTCAAACTGACAAATTCATGTTTCTTTCGTGTGAAACGGCAATTTATGAGAAATGACGATAAAATTGCTGTTTTAAACTTGCAAAAACATAGAAAAACGCTGTTTTTAACTATTCAAACTGATAAATTCAGGTTTCTTTCGTGTGAAACGGCGATTTATGAGAAATGACGATAAAATTGCTGTTTTAAACTTGCAAAAACATAGAAAAACGCTGTTTTTAACTATTCAAACTGACAAATTCATGTTTCTTTCGTGTGAAACGGCGTTTTATGAGAAATGACGATAAAATTGCTGTTTTAAACTTACAAAAACATAGAAAAACGCTGTTTTGAACTATTCAAACTGACAAATTCATGTTTCTTTCGTGTGAAACGGCGATTTATGAGAAATGACGATAAAATTGCTGTTTTAAACTTGCAAAAACATAGAAAAACGCTGTTTTGAACTATTCAAACTGACAAATTCATGTTTCTTTCGTGTGAAACGGCAATTTATGAGAAATGACGATAAAATTTCTGTTTTAAACATGCAAAAACATAGAAAAACGCTGTTTTGAACTATTCAAACTGACAAATTCATGTTTCTTTCGTGTGAAACGGCGATTTATGAGAAATTACGATAAAATTGCTGTTTAAAACTTGCAAAAACATAGAAAAACGCTGTTTTCAACTATTCAAACTGATAAATTCATGTTTCTTTCGTGTGAAACGGCGATTTATGAGAAATGACGATAAAATTGCTGTTTTAAACTTGCAAAAACATAGAAAAACGCTGTTTTGAACTATTCAAACTGACAAATTCATGTTTCTTTCGTGTAAAACGGCGATTTATGAGAAATGACGATAAAATTGCTGTTTTAAACTTGCAAAAACATAGAAAAACGCTGTTTTTAACTATTCAAACTGACAAATTCATGTTTCTTTCGTGTGAAACGGCGATTTATGAGAAATGACGATAAAATTGCTGTTTTAAACATGAAAAAACATAGAAAAACGCTGTTTTGAACTATTCAAACTGATAAATTCATGTTTCTTTCGTGTGAAACGGCGATTTATGAGAAATGACGATAAAAATGCTGTTTTAAACTTGCAAAAACATAGAAAAACGCTGTTTTTAACTATTCAAACTGAT
Organism: Poecilus cupreus; assembly: GCA_963942605.1. Taxonomy (NCBI): domain Eukaryota; kingdom Metazoa; phylum Arthropoda; class Insecta; order Coleoptera; family Carabidae; genus Poecilus; species Poecilus cupreus. The sequence continues at coordinate 4,529 of CAWWDY010001175.1, read as the reverse complement.
AAATTCAGGTTTCTTTCGTGTGAACCGGCGATTTATGAGAAATGACGATAAAATTGCTGTTTTAAACTTGCAAAAACATAGAAAAACGCTGTTTTTACTATTCAAACTGATAAATTTATGTTTCTTTCGTGTGAAACGGCGATTTATGAGAAATGACGATAAAATTGCTGTTTTAAACTTGCAAAAACATAGAAAAACGCTGTTTTTAACTATTCAAACTGATAAATTCAGGTTTCTTTCGTGTGAAACTGCGATTTATGAGAAATTACGATAAAATTGCTGTTTTAAACTTGCAAAAACATAAAAAAACGCTGTTTTTAACTATTTGAACTGATAAATTCAGGTTTCTTTCGTTCGAAATGGTGGATTTTTGTGAAATCACGATAAAACTGCTGTTTTAAACTTGCAAAAACATAGAAAAACGCTGTTTTGAACTATTCAAACTGATAAATTCATGTTTCTTTCGTGTGAAACGGCGATTTATGAGAAATGACGATAAAATTGCTGTTTTAAACTTGCAAAAACATAGAAAAACGCTGTTTTTAACTATTCAAACTGATAAATTCAGGTTTCTTTCGTGTGAAACTGCGATTTATGAGAAATTACGATAAAATTGCTGTTTTAAACTTGCAAAAACATAGAAAAACGCTGTTTTCAACTATTCAAACTGACAAATTCATGTTTCTTTCGTGTGAAACGGCGATTTATGAGAAATGACGATAAAATTGCTGTTTTAAACATGAAAAAACATAGAAAAACGCTGTTTTGAACTATTCAAACTGATAAATTCAGGTTTCATTCGTTCGAAACGGTGGATTTTTGTGAAATCACGATAAAACTGCTGTTTTAAACTTGCAAAAACATATAAAAACGCTGTTTTGAACTGTTCAAACTGATAAATTCATGTTTCTTTTGTGTGAAACGGCGATTTATGAGAAATGACGATAAAATTGCTGTTTTAAACTTGCAAAAACATAGAAAAACGCTGTTTTTAACTATTCAAACTGATAAATTCAGGTTTCTTTCGTGTGAACCGGCGATTTATGAGAAATGACGATAAAATTGCTGTTTTAAACTTGCAAAAACATAGAAAAACGCTGTTTTTAACTATTCAAACTGACAAATTCATGTTTCTTTCGTGTGAAACGGCGTTTTATGAGAAATGACGATAAAATTGCTGTTTTAAACTTGCAAAAACATAGAAAAACGCTGTTTTTAACTATTCATACTGATAAATTCATGTTTCTTTCGTGTGAAACGGCGATTTATGAGAAATGACGATAAAATTGCTGTTTTAAACTTGCAAAAACATAGAAAAACGCTGTTTTTAACTATTCAAACTGATAAATTCATGTTTCTTTCGTGTGAAACGGCAATTTATGAGAAATGACGATAAAATTGCTGTTTTAAACTTGCAAAAACATAGAAAAAACGCTGTTTTTAACTATTCAAACTGATAAATTCAGGTTTCTTTCGTGTGAAACGGCGTTTTATGAGAAATGACGATAAAATTGCTGTTTTAAACTTGCAAAAACATAGAAAAAACGCTGCTTTGAACTATTCAAACTGACAAATTCTTGTTTCTTTTGTGTGAAACGGCGATTTATGAGAAATTACGATAAAATTGCTGTTTTAAACTTGCAAAAACATAGAAAAACGCTGTTTTCAACTATTCAAACTGACAAATTCATGTTTCTTTCGTGTGAAACGGCGATTTATGAGAAATGACGATAAAATTGCTGTTTTAAACTTGCAAAAACATAGAAAAACGCTGTTTTTAACTATTCTAACTGATAAATTCAGGTTTCTTTCGTGTGAAACGGCGATTTATGAGAAATGACGATAAAATTGCTGTTTTAAACTTGCAAAAACATAGAAAAAACGCTGTTTTTAACTATTCAAACTGACAAATTCATGTTTCTTTCGTGTGAAACGGTGTTTTATGAGAAATGACGATAAAATTGCTGTTTTAAACTTGCAAAAACATAGAAAAACGCTGTTTTGAACTATTCAAACTGACAAATACATGTTTCTTTCGTGTGAAACGGCGATTTATGAGAAATTACGATAAAATTGCTGTTTTAAACTTGCAAAACATAGAAAAACGCTGTTTTCAACTATTCAAACTGACAAATTCATGTTTCTTTCGTGTGAAACGGCGATTTATGAGAAATGACGATAAAATTGCTGTTTTAAACTTGCAAAAACATAGAAAAACGCTGTTTTGAACTATTCAAACTGACAAATTCATGTTTCTTTCGTGTGAAACGGCGATTTATGAGAAATGACTATAAAATTGCTGTTTTAAACTTGCAAAAACATAGAAAAACGCTGTTTTGAACCTTTCAAACTGACAAATTCATGTTTCTTTCGTGTGAAACGGCGATTTATGGGAAATGACGATAAAATTGCTGTTTTAAACTTGCAAAAACATAGAAAAACGCTGTTTTTAACTATTTAAACTGATAAATTCAGGTTTCTTTCGTTCGAAACGGTGGATTTTTGTGAAATCACGATAAAACTGCTGTTTTAAACTTGCAAAAACAGAGAAAAACGCTGTTTTGAACTATTCAAACTGATAAATTCATGTTTCTTTCGTGTGAAACGGCGATTTATGAGAAATGACGATAAAATTGCTGTTTTAAACTTGCAAAAACATAGAAAAACGCTGTTTTTAACTATTCAAACTGATAAATTCAGGTTTCTTTCGTGTGAAACGGCGATTTATGAGAAATTACGATAAAATTGCTGTTTTAAACTTGCAAAAACATAGAAAAACGCTGTTTTCAACTATTCAAACTGACAAATTCATGTTTCTTTCGTGTGAAACGGCGATTTATGAGAAATGACGATAAAATTGCTGTTTTAAACATGAAAAAACATAGAAAAACGCTGTTTTGAACTATTCAAACTGATAAATTCAGGTTTCTTTCGTTCGAAACGGTGGATTTTTGCGAAATCACGATAAAACTGCTGTTTTAAACTTGCAAAAACATATAAAAACGCTGTTTTGAACTGTTAAAACTGATAAATTCATGTTTCTTTTGTGTGAAACGGCGATTTATGGGAAATGACGATAAAATTGCTGTTTTAAACTTGCAATAACATAGAAAAACGCTGTTTTTAACTATTCAAACTGATAAATTCAGGTTTCTTTCGTGTGAAACGGCGATTTATGAGAAATGACGATAAAATTGCTGTTTTAAACTTGCAAAAACATAGAAAAACGCTGTTTTTAACTATTCAAACTGATAAATTCATGTTTCTTTCGTGTGAAACGGCAATTTATGAGAAATGACGATAAAATTGCTGTTTTAAACTTGCAAAAACATACAAAAACGCTGTTTTGAACTATTCAAACTGACAAATTCTTGTTTCTTTTGTGTGAAACGGCGATTTATGAGAAATTACGATAAAATTGCTGTTTTAAACTTGCAAAAACATAGAAAAACGCTGTTTTCAACTATTCAAACTGACAAATTCATGTTTCTTTCGTGTGAAACGGCGATTTATGAGAAATGACGATAAAATTGCTGTTTTAAACTTGCAAAAACATAGAAAAACGCTGTTTTTAACTATTCAAACTGATAAATTCAGGTTTCTTTCGTGTGAAACGGTGATTTATGAGAAATTACGATAAAATTGCTGTTTTAAACTTGCAAAAACATAGAAAAACGCTGTTTTTAACTATTCAAACTGATAAATTCATGTTTCTTTCGTGTGAAACGGCGATTTATGAGAAATGACGATAAAATTGCTGTTTTAAACATGAAAAAACATAGAAAAACGCTGTTTTGAACTATTCAAACTGACAAATTCATGTTTCTTTCGTGTGAAACGGCGATTTATGAGAAATAACGATAAAATTGCTGTTTTAAACATGAAAAAACATAGAAAAACGCTGTTTTGAACTATTCAAACTGACAAATTCATGTTTCTTTCGTGTGAAACGGCGATTTATGAGAAATGACGATAAAATTGCTGTTTTAAACTTGCAAAAACATAGAAAAACGCTGTTTTTAACTATTCAAACTGATAAATTCATATTTCTTTCGTGTGAAACGGCAATTTATGAGAAATGACGATAAAATTGCTGTTTTAAACTTGCAAAAACATAGAAAAACGCTGTTTTTAACTATTCAAACTGATAAATTCTGGTTTCTTTCGTTCGAAACGGTGGATTTTTGTGAAATCACGATAAAACTGCTGTTTTAAACTTGCAAAAACATAGAAAAACGCTGTTTTGAACTATTCAAACTGATAAATTCATGTTTCTTTCGTGTGAAACGGCGATTTATGAGAAATGACGATAAAATTGCTGTTTTAAACTTGCAAAAACATAGAAAAACGCTGTTTTTAACTATTCAAACTGATAAATTCAGGTTTCTTTCGTGTGAAACGGCGATTTATGAGAAATGACGATAAAATTGCTGTTTTAAACTTGCAAAAACATAGAAAAACGCTGTTTTTAACTATTCAAACTGACAAATTCATGTTTCTTTCGTGTGAAACGGCGTTTTATGAGAAAT
>CAWWDY010001174.1:0-19671 GCA_963942605.1 Poecilus cupreus | reverse complement strand
TATGACAGTTTAAATACTTGAAAACAGCATTTTGTATATTTTTGCAAGCTGAAAACAGATATTTTATCTAAATTTTGCAAACATAAGCCATTACACACGACATATACATGAATATGACAGTTTGTATACTTAAAAACGGTGTTTTGTAAACTTTTGCATGCTTAAAACAGCAATTTTATCTTGACTTCACCACCATTAGCCAATATACACGACAGAAACATGAATATGACAGTTTAAATACTTGAAAACAGCATTTTAGTATGTTTTTTGCAAGCTGAAAACATATATTTTATCTTGATTTTGCAAACATAAGCCATTACACACGACATATACATGAATATGACAGTTTGTATACTTGAAAACGGTGTTTTGTATGCTTTGGCATGCTTAAAACAGCAATTTTATTTTGATTTCACCAACATTAGCCATTATACACGACAGAAACATGAATATGACAGTTTATATATTGAAAACAGCATTTTGTATTTTTTGCAAGCTGAAAACAGCAATTTTATCTTGATTTTGCAAACATAAGCCATTACACACGACATATACATAAATATGACAGTTTATATACATGCAAACAGCATTTTGTATTTTTTGCCAGCTGAAAACAGCTATTTTATCTTGATGTTGCAAACATAAGCCATTACGCACGACATATACATTAATATGGCAGTTTGTATACTTGAAAACGGTGTTTTGTATGCTTAAAACAGCAATTTTATCTTTATTTCACCAACATTAGCCATTATGCACGACAGAAACATGATATGACAGTTTAAATACTTGAAAACAGCATTTTGTATTTTTTTGCAAGCTGAAAACAGCTATTTTATCTTGATTTTGCAAACATAAGCCATTACACACGACATATACATGAAAATGACAGTTTGTATACTTAAAAACGTGTTTTGTATGCTTAAAACAGCAATTTTATCTTGATTTCACCAACATTAGCCATTATACACGACAAAAACATGAATATGACAGTTTAAATACTTGAAAACAGCATTTTGTATTTTTTTGCAAGCTGAAAACAGCTATTTTATCTTGATTTTGCAAACATAAGCCATTACACACGACATGTACATGAATATGACAGTTTGTATACTTAAAAACGGTGTTTTGTATGCTTAAAACAACAATTTTATCTTGATTTCACCAACATTAGCCATTATACACGACAGAAACATGAATATGACAGTTTAAATACTTGAAAACAGCATTTTGTATTTTTTTGCAAGCTGAAAACAGCTATTTTATCTTGATTTTGCAAACATAAGCCATTACACACGACATATACATGAATATGACAGTTTGTATACTTAAAAACGGTGTTTTGTATGCTTAAAACAGCAATTTTATCTTTATTTCACCAACATTAGCCATTATACACGACAGAAACATGAATATGACAGTTTAAATACTTGAAAACAGCATTTTGTATTTTTTTGCAAGCTGAAAACAGCTATTTTATCTTGATTTTGCAAACATAAGCCATTACACACGACATATACATGAATATGACAGTTTGTATACTTAAAAACGGTGTTTTGTATGCTTTTGCATGCTTAAAACAGCAATTTTATCTTGATTTCACCAACATTAGCCATAATACACGACAGAAACATGAATATGACAGTTTAAATACTTGAAAACAGCAATTTGTATGTTTTTTGCAAGCTGAAAACAGCTATTTTATCTTGATTTTGCAAACATAAGCCATTACACACGACATATACATGAATATGACAGTTTGTATACTTAAAAACGGTGTTTTGTATGCTTAAAACAGCAATTTTATCTTGATTTCACCAACATTAGCCATTATACACGACTGAAACATGAATATGACAGTTTTAATACTTGAAAACAGCATTTTGTATTTTTTTGCAAGCTGAAAACAGCTATATTATCTTGATTTTGCAAACATAAGCCATTACACACGACATATACATGAATATGACAGTTTGTATACTTAAAACAGTGTTTTGTATGCTTAAAACAGCAATTTTATCTTGATTTCACCAACATTAGCCATTATACACGACTGAAACATGAATATGACAGTTTAAATACTTGGAAACAGCATTTTGTATTTTTTTGCAAGCTGAAAACAGCTATTTTATCTTGATTTTGCAAACATAAGCCATTACACACGACATATACATGAATATGACAGTTTGTATACTTAAAAACGGTGTTTTGTATGCTTTTGCATGCTTAAAACAGCAATTTTATCTTGATTTCACCAACATTAGCCATACTACACGAGAGAAACATGAATATGACAGTTTAAATACTTGAAAACAGCATTTTGTATGTTTTTGCAAGCTGAAAACATATATTTTATCTTGATTTTGCAAACATAAGCCATTACACACGACATATACATGAATATGACAGTTTGTATACTTGAAAATGGTGTTTTGTATGCTTTTGCATGCTTAAAACAGCAATTTTATTTTGATTTCACCAACATTAGCTATTATACACGACAGAAACATGAATATGACAGTTTAAATACTTGAAAACAGCATTTTGTATTTTTTGCAAGCTGAAAACAGCAATTTTATCTTGATTTTGCAAACATAAGCCATTACACATGACATATACATAAATATGACAGTTTATATACATGAAAACAGCATTTTGTATGTTTTTGCAAGATAAAAACAGCTATTTTATCTTGATTTTGCAAACATAAGCCATTGCACACGACATATACATGAATATGACAGTTTTGTATACTTAAAAACGGTGTTTTGTATGCTTTTGCATGATTAAAACAGTAATTTTATCTTGATTTCACCAAGATTAGCCATTATACACGACAGAAACATGAATATGACAGTTTAAATACTTGAAAACAGCATTTTGTATTTTTTTTGCAAGCTGAAAACAGCTATTTTATCTTGATTTTGCAAACATAAGCCATTACACACGATATATACATGAACATGACAGTTTGTATACGTAAAGACGGTGTTTTGTATGCTTTTGCATGCTTAAAACAGCAATTTTATTTTGATTTCACCAACGTTAATCATTATACATGACAGAAACATGAATATGACAGTTTAAATACTTGAAAACAGCATTTTGTATGTTTTTGCAAGCTGAAAACAGCTATTTTATCTTGATTTTGCAAACATAAGCCATTACACACGATATGTACATGAATATGACAGTTTGTATACGTAAAAACGGTGGTTTTGTATGCTTTTGCATGCTTAAAACAGCAATTTTATTTTGATTTCACCAACAATAATCATTATACATGACAGAAACATGAAATATGACAGTTTAAATACTTGAAAACAGCATTTTGTATGTTTTTGCAAGCTGAAAACAGCTATTTTATCTTGATTTTGCAAACATAAGCCATTACACACGACATATACATGAATATGACAGTTTGTATACTTAAAAACGGTGTTTTGTATGCTTAAAACAGCAATTTTATCTTGATTTCACCAACATTAGCCATTATACACGACAGAAACATGAATATGACAGTTTAAATACTTGAAAACAGCATTTTGTATTTTTTTGCAAGCTGAAAACAGCTATTTTATCTTGATTTTGCAAACATAAGCCATTACACACGACATATACATGAATATGACAGTTTGTATACTTAAAAACGGTGTTTTGTATGCTTTTGCATGCTTAAAACAGCTATTTTATCTTGATTTCACCAACATTAGCCATAATACACGACAGAAACATGAATATGACAGTTTAAATATTGAAAACAGCATTTTGTATGTTTTTGCAATCTGAAATCATATATTTTATCTTGATTTTGCAAACATAAGCCATTACACACGACATATACATGAATATGACAGTTTGTATACTTGAAAACGGTGTTTTGTATGCTTTTGCATGCTTAAAACAGCAATTTTATTTTGATTTCACCAACATTAGCTATTATACAGGACAGAAACATGAATATGACAGTTTATATACTTGAAAACAGCATTTTGTATTTTTTGCAAGCTGAAAACAGCAATTTTATCTTGATTTTTTAAACATAAGCCATTACAAACGACATATACATAAATATGACAGTTTATATACATGAAAACAGCATTTTGTATGTTTTTGCAAGATAAAAACAGCTATTTTATCTTGATTTTGCAAACATAAGCCATTGCACAGGACATATACATGAATATGACAGTTTGTATACTTAAAAACGGTGTTTTGTATTCTTTTGCATGCTTAAAATAGTAATTTTATATTGATTTCACCAAGATTAGCCATTATACACGACAGAAACATGAATATGACAGTTTAAATACTTGAAAACAGCATTTTGTATGTTTTTGCAAGCTGAAAACAGCTATTTTATCTTGATTTTGCAAACATAAGCCATTACACACGACATATACGTGAATATGACAGTTTGTATACTTAAAAACGGAGTTTTGTATGCTTTTGCATGCTTAAAACAGCAATTTTATCTTGATTTCACCAACATTAGCCAATATACACGACAGAAACATGAATATGACAGTTTAAATACTTGAAAACAGCATTTAGAATGTTCTTGCAAACTGAAAACCGCTATTTTATCTTGATTATGCAAACATAAGCCATTACACGAGACATATACATTGATATGACAGTTTGTATACTTAAAAACGGTGTTTTGTATGCTTTTGCATGCTTAAAACAGCAATTTTATCTTGATTTCACCAACATTAGCCATTATACACGACAGAAACATGAATATGACAGTTTAAATACTTGAAAACAGCATTTTGTATGTTTTTGCAAGCTGAAAACAGCTATTTTATCTTGATTTTGCAAACATAAGTTATTACACACGACATATACATGAATATGACAGTTTGTATAGTTAAAAACGGTGTTTTGTATGCTTTTGCATGCTTAAAACAGCAATTTTATCTTGATTTAACCAACATTAGCCATTATACACGACAGAAACATGAATATGACAGTTTAAATACTTGAAAACAGCATTTTGTATTTTTTTGCAAGCTGAAAACAGCTATTTTATCTTGATTTTGCAAACTTAAGCCATTACACACGACATATACATGAATATGACAGTTTGTATACTTAAAAACGGTGTTTTGTATGCTTTTGCATGCTTAAAACAGCTATTTTATCTTGATTTCACCAACATTAGCCATAATACACGACAGAAACATGAATATGACAGTTTAAATATTGAAAACAGCATTTTGTATGTTTTTGCAATCTGAAATCATATATTTTATCTTGATTTTGCAAACATAAGCCATTACACACGACATATACATGAATATGACAGTTTGTATACTTGAAAACGGTGTTTTGTATGCTTTTGCATGCTTAAAACAGCAATTTTATTTTGATTTCACCAACATTAGCTATTATACAGGACAGAAACATGAATATGACAGTTTATATACTTGAAAACAGCATTTTGTATTTTTTGCAAGCTGAAAACAGCAATTTTATCTTGATTTTTTAAACATAAGCCATTACAAACGACATATACATAAATATGACAGTTTATATACATGAAAACAGCATTTTGTATGTTTTTGCAAGATAAAAACAGCTATTTTATCTTGATTTTGCAAACATAAGCCATTGCACAGGACATATACATGAATATGACAGTTTGTATACTTAAAAACGGTGTTTTGTATTCTTTTGCATGCTTAAAATAGTAATTTTATCTTGATTTCACCAAGATTAGCCATTATACACGACAGAAACATGAATATGACAGTTTAAATACTTGAAAACAGCATTTTGTATGTTTTTGCAAGCTGAAAACAGCTATTTTATCTTGATTTTGCAAACATAAGCCATTACACACGACATATACGTGAATATGACAGTTTGTATACTTAAAAACGGAGTTTTGTATGCTTTTGCATGCTTAAAACAGCAATTTTATCTTGATTTCACCAACATTAGCCAATATACACGACAGAAACATGAATATGACAGTTTAAATACTTGAAAACAGCATTTTGAATGTTCTTGCAAACTGAAAACAGCTATTTTATCTTGATTATGCAAACATAAGCCATTACACGAGACATATACATTGATATGACAGTTTGTATACTTAAAAACGGTGTTTTGTATGCTTTTGCATGCTTAAAACAGCAATTTTATCTTGATTTCACCAACATTAGCCATTATACACGACAGAAACATGAATATGACAGTTTAAATACTTGAAAACAGCATTTTGTATTTTTTTGCAAGCTGAAAACAGCTATTTCATCTTGATTTTGCAAACATAAGACATTACACACAACATATACATGAATATGACAGTTTGTATAGTTAAAAACGGTGTTTTGTATGCTTTTGCATGCTTAAAACAGCAATTTTATCTTGATTTCACCAACATTAGCCATTATACACGACAGAAACATGAATATGACAGTTTAAATACTTGAAAACAGCATTTTGTATTTTTTTGCAAGCTGAAAACAGCTATTTCATCTTGATTTTGCAAACATAAGCCATTACACACAACATATACATAAATATGACAGTTTATATACATGAAAATAGCATTTTGTATGTTTTTGCAAGCTGAAAACAGCTATTTTATCTTGATTTTGCAAACATAAGCCATTACACACGATATATACATGAATATGACAGATTGTATACGTAAAAACGGTGTTTTGTATGCTTTTGCATGCTTAAAACAGCAATTTTATTTTGATTTCACCAACATTATTCATTATACATGACAGAAACATGAATATGACAGTTTAAATACTTGAAAACAGCATTTTGTATGTTTTTGCAAGCTGAAAACAGCTATTTTATCTTGATTTTGCAAACATAAGCCATTACACACGACATATACATGAATATGACAGTTTGTATACTTAAAAACGGTGTTTTGTATGCTTAAAACAGCAATTTTATCTTGATTTCACCAACATTAGCCATTATACACGACAGAAACATGAATATGACAGTTTAAATACTTGAAAACAGCATTTTGTATTTTTTAGCAAGCTGAAAACAGCTATTTTATCTTGATTTTGTAAACATAAGCCTTTACACACGACATATACATGAATATGACAGTTTGTATGCTTAAAAACGGTGTTTTATTTATTTATTTATTTATTTATTTATTTATTTATTTATTTATTTAATGAGGAGAACCAACAGCCAACAATGACCAATGATAGGTTCTCACGAATTCCAATACAAAGTATTGTACAAATTGTGTATAGAAAGTGCATACAATTATACAATATATTAACAATTAGATATATAAGATATAAATGAAAACATACGAATTAACTAATTTATAATACTAACAAAATATTGTGTAATATGAAAGGATATACTTATAAATACTTGTACAGGTAAAACAAAAGTTAAATTTGCGTTATATTTAGTGCATTTTTTAAAGCCTGTTTAAATTGTGTCAATGACAAATGAAAAATATCAATATTTTGAAATTTTAAATTGTATATGGTTATAATTCTGTTAATTGGAGAATTTTTATAATTATTTGTTTTACAAGAAGGAAGCTGAAATAAATTATTGGATCTTGTATTCTTCTCAGAAGCATATAAGTTAAAATAATGAATTATGTTGTTTGAATGTATTAAATTGTTGAAAAGCTTATAGAGAAAAATCATATCCATTAATATTCTCCTATTTTCTAAAGATGACAAATGAAAGTAATGTAATCTGTTTGCATATTCAGATATCTCAAGATCAAATTTAAAACAGATTACGTTTAATAATTTTTTCTGAAGTCTTTCAATTAAATTTATATTTTTATTATACATTGGGTTCCAAATTGTTGCGCCATACTCCAATTTTGAACGAACTAATGAATTGAATAAACATATTACAGTTTCTGGTTTATGAAAATATTTACAATTACGTAGAATAAAGCCTAAAGTTCTATAAGACTGCTTTACAACTAGGTCAATGTGCAAGTTAAATAATAGTTTGGAATCAAAAATGATACCTAAATCCTTAATTATTGATTTGTTGTCAATAGTTGTATTGTCAATCTTATATTTATAAGTAATTGATGATTGATTTCTTGTATAATTTACAACATAACATTTTGAAACATTAAGTGCCAAGTAGTTGACTTTACAGTATTCCTGCAATCTATTTAGGTCATCTTGGAGCTCCAAACTATCGAATTGAGTAGTGACAGTTTTATAAAACTTAAGATCATCAGCGTACAGTAAAAATTGTGAATGTTTGAAACATGATCTTATATCATTTATAAATAAATTGAAAAGTATAGGGCCCAGGTGGGATCCTTGCGGAACGCCAGATGTTACGGTAATTAAACGTGATTTGAAACCATTACAATATACGAACTGAGATCTGTTTGTTATATATGACTGAATCCACCTTAGTAAAGAACCATGAATTCCTAACATTTCTAGTTTAAGTATTAGTGTAGGATGATGTACCCGATCAAAAGCCTTGCTGAAATCAGTATAGATGACGTCAACTTGTGTTTTCTTGTCCATATTAGAAGATAGAAATTCAGTGAAAGGTATTAGATTCGTGGAGATTGATTTCCCAGAACAGAAACCATTCTGCTCAGGGATGATAATATTTTCTATAGTACTCTTTAATTGTTTCACAACAAGGGCCTCAAATACTTTCCCAAATGTGGACAAGATGGAGATTGGTCTGTAATTAGTAGCATCATTTATGTCACCGGATTTAAATATCGGAGTTATGTGTGAAAGCTTCCACGCGTCTGGAAAGATACCTGATTTTAGTGATTGGTTAAATAATATGAACAGCGGTTCAGTGAAATAGAAAGAGCAAGTTCGAATAAATTTTGCAGGAATTTGGTCGGGTCCACATCCTTTACTTATATCTAGTGATGACAAAAAATTTTCAATAGTATCGTAGTCAAGATAGACTGAGCTAAGATTTACAGTATTATTGCTAGTACATTGATTTATACAACTCTGATTATTAGAAACAGTTGAATTCACAAAAACAGATTCAAAGTGTTTTGCAAAGAGATTACTCACATCTGCACCATTATGTGCTTCTTGATCTTGATATCGAATAATATTTGGAATGCCGGTATTTTTTTTTCTAAGTGTTTTTGTATAACTCCAAAAAACTTTTGGGTCATTTTTGATACTATTTTCGGTATTTTTTATATAGTTATTGAAATCAAATTTTATTCTAGCTTTAACTCTATCACGCAATACTGAAAACGTAGAGTAATCTGAGATTCTCCCATAAATTTTCCATTTTTTGTGGTACTTCTGCTTTTCTTTGATTAATTTAATAAGAGATTTAGAAAACCATTTGGGGTAAGTATTTTGTTTGATTTGCTTTATAGGAACAAAATCATTAATCAAGGATTCTAATATACTATAAAAAATTTCTAAATTGTCATTTACGTTTGCATGGTTTAGTCTAGAATTCCAATTAATGGCTGATAATTTATAAATAATATCTTCATATCTACATTTATTAAAATTATGTACTAATGTATTTTTAAAAGGAAGTTGCTTATAGTTTTTTATATTCAGACTTAATTCTAATGCGGGGTGATGCGCATCCTCTTTACTTAAGGGAGAATGACTCAGCCTAACTGTACATTCAGTTGTGCACAGAACTAGATCTAAGATTCTGTGGTTATTGTTGAAAATACCGTTGTATTGATTAAAATTACATACATTCATTGTGTTTATAAGTTCAAAATATAGATCATTTCTTCTCATAATAGATGGTTCATAATGGCTCAGTTTAGGAGACCAGTTAACGTGTGGAAGATTATAGTCACCAATTATCACAATATAATTGTCGCAATGTCTATAGCTGATGTCAATCAGCTTATTAAAGTGATCTGTATAATTATCTAGGTCAGATGAGGGCGCGATATAAACGCAGCAAAAATGTATTTTAAAGTTTGTGTCAGAAATAGTTACCCAAATATCTTCAGCACTCGAACACCATGAGAGTTGCACTTTAGATTTAAGTTTAATGGACACTAGTATTAACACTCCACCACCCTGTTTTTTATCTGGATCAGACCTGTCTCTTCGGTACACATAATAATTAGCAGGATCACAGATTTCTGAATCAAAAACACTACTATTTAGCCATGTCTCCGTCAAAAACACTAAATCGTAGTCGCTAGCCGCTAATTCATTGTAAACATCAGTCAATTTAGATTTAATTCCTCTTATATTCTGATAGTATATTTTTAGATCCATAATCAGAGAGAACTGTGTAATAGTAATTGTTTGGTAAATATATTAAGTAATTATTTTATTTTCGCCATATCGTTAGATGAATTAATTATAATAATTGGAGAAGTTTCATTTTTACGAACGAAAATTTTTGCCGTTTTAACCCAAACAAATTTATAGTTATGTTCATTGGCTTTACTTTTTACTTCACGAAGTAATACTTTGTTACTAGGAGTTAGATGATCATTGACATAGATCGTTTTGTTGTCAGGGAATTTGATTTGATTAGCATTTAGTGTTTTCATTTGACGTGCGCATGAGACAAACGTATCTTTCTTGATTCTTGATGTGAAACGTACAATAATATTTTTAGGTTTGTTCCCATTGTAGTTAAATGAAGCAACACGATGTATGGCATCAATATCTTTTTCAATAATCGGACATTTTATAGCTGTTCCTATATTCGTCATAATTTCTATTAAGTTTTCATTTCTATTTTCAGGTACTCCGACAATTTCCAAGTTGTTAATTCGAGAGCGTTGTTCTAAATCAGCAACTTTAGCCTTTAGGAAATCACATTCAGTCTTTAGTTTGTCAACTATTTTTACTTTTTCAGTCAATGAATTTATTATCAACTGAAAATCATCTAGTTTGTTACAACAGAATTCTACTGATTGTTTCAGTTCAGTTATATTTTTCATGACATCCGATAACGTAGGCTCAGTAGTAGAGTTTGATGTCTGATTTTCAGGATAAGCAGTTGTTTTGCAATTATTGCAGATCCATTTTAGATTAGGTAGACTTGGTAAAGCATTTTTCTCAGCTGCAGACATGGAAGTGCAAGAAAAGTGATAAAAAAGTTGACAACGACCCCCACAAGCCAACCCTGGGTTGTTTCTTGAGTTGATGTTGGTTTTGCATTTGGCACATGAAACGACCATCGTGAATTAATTGATTTTTAATGAACACGGAAGGTTAAATTAATTATTGGCAGGCGTTGTCCGTTTGCAAATTGTGGCGACCTTCAAATTGAAACAAGCACTAACAACGATTTCGTTTAAGTTAACTTTACTAAGTAAATTTATCACATGTGATTTACAGATTTATATTTATAGTTCACTGTTAATAAGTTGAAAAAGGCACAAAGTTGCAGGATGCACAGAAAAAACACTTTTGATTACTCGTACAAATTTATAGAAATATACGACTTGTTTTACTACAAAATAATTCAGCACAAGTACAGAGCAAAAAATCTGCGTCTTTACACTTCAATACACAATGTTATTGTATGCTTTTGCATGCTAAAACAGCAATTTTATCTTGATTTCACCAACATTAGCCATTATACACGACAGAAACATAAATATGACAGTTTAAATACTTGAAAACAGCATTTTGTATGTTTTTGCAGGCTGAAAACATATATTTTATCTTAATTTTGCAAACATAAGCCATTACACATAACATATACATGAATATGACAGTTTGTATACTTAAAAACGGAGTTTTGTATGCTTTTACATGTTTAAAACAGCAATTTTATCTTGATTTCACCAACATTAGCCAATATACACGACAGAAACATGAATATGACAGTTTAAATACTTGAAAACAGCATTTTGAATGTTTTTGCAAACTGAAAACAGCTATTTTATCTTGATTTTGCAAACATAAGCCATTATACACGACATATACATGGATATGTCAGTTTGTATACTTAAAAACGGTGTTTTGTATGCTTTTGCATGCTTAAAACAGCAATTATATCTTCATTTCACCAACATTAGCCATTATACACGACAGAAACATGAATATGACAGTTTAAATACTTGAAAACAGCATTTTGTATTTTTTTGCAAGCTGAAAACAGCTATTTTATCTTGATTTTGTAAACATAAGCCATTACACACGACATATACATGAATATGACAGTTTGTATGCTTAAAAACGGTGTTTTGTATGCTTTTGCATGCTTAAAACAGCAATTTTATCTTGATTTCACCAACATTAGCCATTATACACGACAGAAACATGAATATGACAGTTTAAATACTTGAAAACAGCTTTTTGTATTTTCTGCAAGCTGAAAACAGCTATTTTATTTTGATTTTGCAAACATAAGCCATTACACACGGCATATACAGGAATATGATAGTTTGTATACTTAAAAACGGTGTTTTGTATGCTTTTGCATGCTTAAAACAGCAATATCATCTTGATTTCACCAACATTAGCTATTATACACGACAGAAACATGAATATGACAGTTTAAATACTTGAAGACAGCATTTTGAATGTTTTTGCAAGCTGAAAACAGCTATTTTATCTTGATTTTGCAAACATAAGCCATTACACACGACATATACATGAATATGACAGTTTGTATACTTAAAAACGGTGTTTTGTTTGCTTTTGCATGCTTAAAACAGCAATTTTATCTTGACTTCACCACCATTAGCCATTATACACGACAGAAACATGAATATGACAGTTTAAATACTTGAAAACAGCATTTTGTATGTTTTTGCAAGCTGAAAACAGATATTTTATCTTGATTTTGCAAACATAAGCCATTACACACGACATATACATGAATATGACAGTTTGTATACTTAAAAACGGTGTTTTGTAAACTTTTGCATGCTTAAAACAGCAATTTTATCTTGACTTCACCACCATTAGCCATTATACACGACAGAAACATGAATATGACAGTTTAAATACTTGAAAACAGCATTTAGTATGTTTTTGCAAGCTGAAAACATATATTTTATCTTGATTTTGCAAACATAAGCCATTACACACGACATATACATGAATATGACAGTTTGTATACTTGAAAACGGTGTTTTGTATGCTTTTGCATGCTTAAAACAGCAATTTTATTTTGATTTCACCAACATTAGCCATTATACACGACAGAAACATGAATATGACAGTTTAAATATTTGAAAACAGCATTTTGTATTTTTTGCAAGCTGAAAACAGCAATTTTATCTTGATTTTGCAAACATAAGCCATTACACACGACATATACATAAATATGACAGTTTATATACATGCAAACAGCATTTTGTATGTTTTTGCAAACTGAAAACAGCTATTTTATCTTGATTTTGCAAACATAAGCCATTACACACGACATATACATGAATATGACAGTTTGTATACTTAAAAACGGTGTTTTGTATGCTTAAAACAGCAATTTTATCTTGATTTCACCAACATTAGCCATTATACACGACAGAAACATGAATATGACAGTTTAAATACTTGAAAACAGCATTTTGTATTTTTTTGTAAGCTGAAAACAGCTATTTTATCTTGATTTTGCAAACATAAGCCATTACACACGACATATATATGGATATGTCAGTTTGTATACTTAAAAACGGTGTTTTGTATGCTTTTGCATGCTTAAAACAGCAATTATATCTTCATTTCACCAACATTAGCTATTATACACGACAGAAACATGAATATGACAGTTTAAATACTTGAAAACAGCATTTTGTATTTTTTTGCAAGCAGAAAACAGCTATTTTATCTTGATTTTGTAAACATAAGCCATTACACACGACATATACATGAATATGACAGTTTGTATGCTTAAAAACGGTGTTTTGTGTACTTTTGCATGCTTAAAACAGCAATTTTATCTTGATTTCACCAACATTAGCCATTATACACGACAGAAACATGAATATGACAGTTTAAATACTTGAAAACAGCTTTTTGTATTTTCTGCAAGCTGAAAACAGCTATTTTATTTTGATTTTGCAAACATAAGCCATTACACACGGCATATACAGGAATATGATAGTTTGTATACTTAAAAACGGTGTTTTGTATGCTTTTGCATGCTTAAAACAGCAATATCATCTTGATTTCACCAACATTAGCTATTATACACGACAGAAACATGAATATGACAGTTTAAATACTTGAAGACAGCATTTTGAATGTTTTTGCAAGCTGAAAACAGCTATTTTATCTTGATTTTGCAAACATAAGCCATTACACACGACATATACATGAATATGACAGTTTGTATACTTAAAAACGGTGTTTTGTATGCTTTTGCATGCTTAAAACAGCAATTTTATCTTGACTTCACCACCATTAGCCATTATACACGACAGAAACATGAATATGACAGTTTAAATACTTGAAAACAGCATTTTGTATGTTTTTGCAAGCTGAAAACAGATATTTTATCTTGATTTTGCAAACATAAGCCATTACACACGACATATACATGAATATGACAGTTTGTATACTTAAAAACGGTGTTTTGTAAACTTTTGCATGCTTAAAACAGCAATTTTATCTTGACTTCACCACCATTAGCCATTATACACGACAGAAACATGAATATGACAGTTTAAATACTTGAAAACAGCATTTAGTATGTTTTTGCAAGCTGAAAACATATATTTTATCTTGATTTTGCAAACATAAGCCATTACACACGACATATACATGAATATGACAGTTTGTATACTTAAAAACGGTGTTTTGTATGCTTAAAACAGCAATTTTATCTTGATTTCACCAACATTAGCCATTATACACGACTGAAACATGAATATGACAGTTTAAATACTTGAAAACAGCATTTTGTATTTTTTTGCAAGCTGAAAACAGCTATTTTATCTTGATTTTGCAAACATAAGCCATTACACACGATATGTACATGAATATGACAGTTTGTATACGTAAAAACGGTGTTTTGTATGCTTTTGCATGCTTAAAACAGCAATTTTATTTTGATTTCACCAACATTAGCTATTATACAGGACAGAAACATGAATATGACAGTTTATAAACTTGAAAACAGCATTTTGTATTTTTTGCAAGCTGAAAACAGCAATTTTATCTTGATTTTTTAAACATAAGCCATTACAAACGACATATACATAAATATGACAGTTTATATACATGAAAACAGCATTTTGTATGTTTTTGCAAGATAAAAACAGCTATTTTATCTTGATTTTGCAAACATAAGCCATTGCATAGGACATATACATGAATATGACAGTTTGTATACTTAAAAACGGTGTTTTGTATTCTTTTGCATGCTTAAAACAGCAATTTTATCTTGATTTCACCAACATTAGCCAATATACACGACAGAAACATGAATATGACAGTTTAAATTCTTGAAAACAGCATTTTGAATGTTTTTGCAAACTGAAAACAGCTATTTTATCTTGATTTTGCAAACATAAGCCATTTTACACAACATATACATAAATATGACAGTTTATATACATGAAAACAGCATTTTGAATGTTTTTGCAAACTGAAAACAGCTATTTTATCTTGATTTTGCAAACATAAGCCATTACACACGACATATACATGGATATGTCAGTTTGTATACTTAAAAACGGTGTTTTGTATGCTTTTGCATGCTTAAAACAGCAATTATATCTTCATTTCACCAACATTAGCCATTATACACGACAGAAACATGAATATGACAGTTTATATACATCAAAACAGCATTTTGTATGTTTTTGCAAGCTGAAAACAGCTATTTTATCTTGATTTTGCAAACATAAGCCATTACACACGACATATACATGAATATGTCAGTTTGTATACTACAAAACGGTGTTTTGTATGCTTTTGCATGCTTAAAACAGCAATTTTATCTTGATTTCACCAACATTAGCCATTATACACGACAGAAACATGAATATGACAGTTTAAATACTTGAAAACAGCATTTTGTATTTTTTGCAAGCTGAAAACAGCTATTTTATTTTGATTTTGCAAACATAAGCCATTACACACGGCATATACATGAATATGACAGTTTGTATACTTAAAAACGGTGTTTTGTATGCTTTTGCATGCTTAAAACAGCAATATTATCTTGATTTCACCAACATTAGCTATTATACACGACAGAAACATGAATATGACAGTTTAAATACTTGAAGACAGCATTTTGAATGTTTTTGCAAGCTGAAAACAGCTATTTTATCTTGATTTTGCAAACATAAGCCATTACACACGACATATACATGAATATGACAGTTTGTATACTTAAAAACGGTGTTTTGTATGCTTTTGCATGCTTAAAACAGCAATTTTATCTTGACTTCACCACCATTAGCCATTATACACGACAGAAACATGAATATGATAGTTTAAATACTTGAAAACAGCATTTTGTATGTTTTTGCAAGCTGAAAACAGATATTTTATCTTGATTTTGCAAACATAAGCCATTACACACGACATATACATGAATATGACAGTTTCCATACTTAAAAACGGTGTTTTGTAAACTTTTGCATGCTTAAAACAGCAATTTTATCTTGACTTCACCACCATTAGCCATTATACACGACAGAAACATGAATATGACAGTTTAAATACTTGAAAACAGCATTTAGTATGTTTTTGCAAGCTGAAAACATATATTTTATCTTGATTTTGCAAACATAAGCCATTACACACGACATATACATGAATATGACAGTTTGTATACTTGAAAACGGTGTTTTGTATGCTTTGGCATGCTTAAAACAGCAATTTTATTTTGATTTCACCAACATTAGCCATTATACACGACAGAAACATGAATATGACAGTTTAAATATTTGAAAACAGCATTTTGTATTTTTTGCAAGCTGAAAACAGCAATTTTATCTTGATTTTGCAAACATAAGCCATTACACACAACATATACATAAATATGACAGTTTATATACATGCAAACAGCATTTTGTATGTTTTTGCAAACTGAAAACAGCTATTTTATCTTGATTTTGCAAACATAAGCCATTACACACGACATATACATGAATATGACAGTTTGTATACTTAAAAACGGTGTTTTGTATGCTTAAAACAGCAATTTTATCTTGATTTCACCAACATTAGCCATTATACACGACAGAAACATGAATATGACAGTTTAAATACTTGAAAACAGCATTTTGTATTTTTTTGTAAGCTGAAAACAGCTATTTTATCTTGATTTTGCAAACATAAGCCATTACACACGACATATACATGAATATGACAGTTTGTATACTTAAAAACGGTGTTTTGTATGCTTTTGCATGCTTAAAACAGCAATTTTATCTTGATTTCACCAACATTAGCCATAATACACGACAGAAACATGAATATGACAGTTTAAATACTTGAAAACAGCATTTTGTATGTTTTTGCAAGCTGAAAACAGCTATTTTATCTTGATTTTGCAAACATAAGCCATTACACACGACATATACATGAATATGACAGTTTGTATACTTAAAACGGTGTTTTGTATGCTTAAAACAGCAATTTTATCTTGATTTCACCAACATTAGCCATTATACACGACTGAAACATGAATATGACAGTTTAAATACTTGGAAACAGCATTTTGTATTTTTTTGCAAGCTGAAAACAGCTATTTTATCTTGATTTTGCAAACATAAGCCATTACACACGACATATACATGAATATGACAGTTTGTATACTTAAAAACGGTGTTTTGTATGCTTTTGCATGCTTAAAACAGCAATTTTATCTTGATTTCACTAACATTAGCCATACTACATGACAGAAACATGAATATGACAGTTTAAATACTTGAAAACAGCATTTTGTATGTTTTTGCAAGCTGAAAACATATATTTTATCTTGATTTTGCAAACATAAGCCATTACACACGACATATACATGAATATGACAGTTTGTATACTTGAAAACGGAGTTTTGTATGCTTTTGCATGCTTAAAACAGCAATTTTATTTTGATTTCACCAACATTAGCTATTATACAGGACAGAAACATGAATATGACAGTTTATATACTTGAAAACAGCATTTTGTATTTTTTGCAAGCTGAAAACAGCAATTTTATCTTGATTTTTTAAACATAAGCCATTACAAACGACATATACATAAATATGACAGTTTATATACCTGAAAACAGCATTTTGTATGTTTTTGCAAGATAAAAACAGCTATTTTATCTTGATTTTGCAAACATAAGCCATTGCACAGGACATATACATGAATATGACAGTTTGTATACTTAAAAACGGTGTTTTGTATTCTTTTGCATGCTTAAAACAGTAATTTTATCTTGATTTCACCAAGATTAGCCATTATACACGACAGAAACATGAATATGACAGTTTAAATACTTGAAAACAGCATTTTGTATGTTTTTGCAAGCTGCAAACAGCTATTTTATCTTGATTTTGCAAACATAAGCCATTACACACGACATATACGTGAATATGACAGTTTGTATACTTAAAAACGGAGTTTTGTATGCTTTTGCATGCTTAAAACAGCAATTTTATCTTGATTTCACCAACATTAGCCAATATACACGACAGAAACATGAATATGACAGTTTAAATACTTGAAAACAGCATTTTGAATGTTTTTGCAAACTGAAAACAGCTATTTTATCTTGATTATGCAAACATAAGCCATTACACGCGACATATACATTTAATATGACAGTTTGTATACTTAAAAACGGTGTTTTGTATGCTTTTGCATGCTTAAAACAGCAATTTTATCTTGATTTCACCAACATTAGCCATTATACACGACAGAAACATGAATATGACAGTTTAAATACTTGAAAACAGCATTTTGTATTTTGTTGCAAGCTGAAAACAGCTATTTTATCTTAATTTTGCAAACATAAGCCATTACACACGACATATACATGAATATGACAGTTTGTATAGTTAAAAACGGTGTTTTGTATGCTTTTGCATGCTTAAAACAGCAATTTTATCTTGATTTCACCAACATTAGCCATTATACACGACAGAAACATGAATATGACAGTTTAAATACTTGAAAACAGCATTTTGTATTTTTTTGCAAGCTGAAAACAGCTATTTCATCTTGATTTTGCAAACATAAGCCATTACACACAACATATACATAAATATGACAGTTTATATACATGAAAACAGCATTTTGTATGTTTTTGCAAGCTGAAAACAGCTATTTTATCTTGATTTTGCAAACATAAGCCATTACACACGATATATACATGAATATGACAGATTGTATACGTAAAAACGGTGTTTTGTATGCTTTTGCATGCTTAAAACAGCAATTTTATTTTGATTTCAACAACATTAGTCATTATACATGACAGAAACATGAATATGACAGTTTAAATACTTGAAAACAGCATTTTGTATGTTTTTGCAAGCTGAAAACAGCTATTTTATCTTGATTTTGCAAACATAAGCCATTACACACGACATATACATGAATATGACAGTTTGTATACTTAAAAACGGTGTTTTGTATGCTTAAAACAGCAATTTTATCTTGATTTCACCAACATTAGCCATTATACACGACAGAAACATGAATATGACAGTTTAAATACTTGAAAACAGCATTTTGAATTTTTTTGCAAGCTGAAAACAGCTATTTTATCTTGATTTTGTAAACATAA
>CAWWDY010001173.1:0-32687 GCA_963942605.1 Poecilus cupreus | reverse complement strand
TTTCTGTCGTGTATAATGGCTAATGTTGGTGAAATCAAGATAAAATTGCTGTTTTAAGCATGCAAAAGCATACAAAACACCGTTTTTAAGTATACAAACTGTCATATTCATGTATATGTCGGGTGTAATGGCTTATGTTTGCAAAATCGAGATAAAATAGCTGTTTTCAGCTTGCAAAAACATACAAAATGCTGTTTTCAAGTATTTAAACTGTCATATTCATGTTTCTGTCGTGTATAATGGCTAATGTTGGTGAAATCAAGATAAAATTGCTGTTTTAAGCATGCAAAAGCATACAAAACACCGTTTTTAAGTATACAAACTGTCATATTCATGTATATGTCGGGTGTAATGGCTTATGTTTGCAAAATCAAGATAAAATAGCTGTTTTCAGCTTGCAAAAACATACAAAATGCTGTTTTCATGTATATAAACTGTCATATTTATGTATATGTCGTGTGTAATGGCTTATGTTTGCAAAATCAAGATAAAATAGCTGTTTTCCAGCTTGCAAAAAAATACAAAATGCTGTTTTCAAGTATTTAAACTGTCATATTTATGTTTCTGTCGTGTATAATGGCTAATGTTGGTGAAGTCAATATAAAATTGCTGTTTTAAGCATGCAAAAGCATACAAAACACCGTTTTTAAGTATACAAACTGTCATATTCATGTATATGTCGTGTGTAATGGCTTATGTTTGAAAAATCAAGATAAAATAGCTGTTTTCAGCTTGCAAAAACATACAAAATGCTGTTTTCATGTATATAAACTGTCATATTTATGTATATGTCGTGTGTAATGGCTTATGTTTGCAAAATCAACATAAAATAGCTGTTTTCAGCTTGCAAAAAAATACAAAATGCTGTTTTCAAGTATTTAAACTGTCATATTTATGTTTCTGTCGTGTATAATGGCTAATGTTGTTGAAGTCAATATAAAATTGCTGTTTTAAGCATGCAAAAGCATACAAAACACCGTTTTTAAGTATACAAACTGTCATATTCATGTATATGTCGTGTGTAATGGCTTATGTTTGCAAAATCAAGATAAAATAACTATTTTCAGCTTGCAAAAACATACAAAATGCTGTTTTCATGTATTTAAACTGTCATATTCATGTATATGTCATTTATAATGGCTTATGTTTGCAAAATCAAGATAAAATAGCTGTTTTCAGCTTGCAAAAACATACAAAATGCTGTTTTCAAGTATTTAAACTGTCATATTCATGTTTCTGTCGTGTATAATGGCTAATGTTGGTGTAATCAAGATAAAATTGCTGTTCTAAGCATGCAAAAGCAAACAAAACACCGTTTTTAAGTATACAAACTGTCATATTTATGTATATGTCGGGTGTAATGGCTTATGTTTGCAAAATCAAGATAAAATAGCTGTTTTCAGCTTGCAAAACATAAAAAATGCTGTTTTCAAGTATTTAAACTGTCATATTCATGTTTCTGTCGTGTATAATGATTAATGTTGATGAAATCAAGATAAAATTGCTGTTTTAAGCATGCAAAAGCATACAAAACACCGTTTTTAAGTATACAAACTGTCATATTCATGTATATGTCGGTGTAATGGCTTATGTTTGCAAAATCAAGATAAAATTGCTGTTTTCAGCTTGCAAAACATACAAAATGCTGTTTTCATGTATTTAAACTGTCATATTTATGTATATGTCGTGTGTAATGGCTTATGTTTGCAAAATCAAGATAAAATAACTGTTTTCAGCTTTCAAAAAAAATACAAAATGCAGTTTTCAAGTATTTAAACTGTCATATTCATGTTTCTGTCGTGCATAATGGCTAATGTTGGTGAAATAATGATAAAATTGCTGTTTTAAGCATGCAAAAGCATACAAAACACCGTTTTTAAGTATACAAACTGTCATATTCATGTATATGTCGTGTGTAATGGCTTATGTTTGCAAAATCAAGATAAAATAGCTGTTTTCAGCTTGCAAAAACTTACAAAATGCTGTTTTCATGTATATAAACTGTCATATTTATGTATATGTTGGGTGTAATGGCTTATGTTTGCAAAATCAAGATAAAATAGCTGTTTTCTGTTTGCAAAAACATACAAAATGCTGTTTTCAAGTATTTAAACTGTCATATTCATGTTTCTGTCGTGTATAATGGTTAATGTTAGCTGAAATCAAGAAAAAATTGCTGTTTTAAGCATGCAAAAGCGTACAAAACACCGTTTTTAAGTATACAAACTGTCATATTTATGTATATGTCGGGTGTAATGGATTATGTTTGCAAAATCAACATAAAATAGCTGTTTTCAGCTTGCAAAACATACAAAATGCTGTTTTCAAGTATTTAAACTGTCATATTCATGTTTCTGTCGTGTATAATGATTAATGTTGGTGAAATCAAAATAAAATTGCTGTTTTAAGCATGCAAAAGCATACAAAACACCGTTTTTAAGTATACAAACTGTCATATTCATGTATATGTCGGGTGTAATGGCTTATGTTTGCAAAATCAAGATAAAATTGCTGTTTCCAGCTTGCAAAACATACAAAATGCTGTTTTCATGTATTTAAACTGTCATATTTATGTATATGTCGTGTGTAATGGCTTATGTTTGCAAAATCAAGATAAAATAACTGATTTCAGCTTGCAAAAAAATACAAAATGCTGTTTTCAAGTATTTAAACTGTCATATTCATGTTTCTGTCGTGCATAATGGCTAATGTTAGTGAAATAAAGATAAAATTGATGTTTTAAGCATGCAAAAGCATACAAAACACCGTTTTTAAGTATACAAACTGTCATATTCATGTATATGTCGTGTGTAATGGCTTATGTTTGCAAAATCAAGATAAAATAGCTGTTTTCAGCTTGCAAAAACATACAAAATGCTGTTTTCAAGTATTTAAACTGTCATATTCATGTTTCTGTCGTGTATAATGGCTAATGTTGGTGAAATCAAGATAAAATTGCTGTTCTAAGCATGCAAAAGCAAACAAAACACCGTTTTTAAGTATACAAACTGTCATATTTATGTATATGTCGGGTGTAATGGCTTATGTTTGCAAAATCAAGATAAAATAGCTGTTTTCAGCTTGCAAAACATAAAAAATGCTGTTTTCAAGTATTTAAACTGTCATATTCATGTTTCTGTCGTGTATAATGATTAATGTTGATGAAATCAAGATAAAATTGCTGTTTTAAGCATGCAAAAGCATACAAAACACCGTTTTTAAGTATACAAACTGTCATATTCATGTATATGTCGGGTGTAATGGCTTATGTTTGCAAAATCAAGATAAAATTGCTGTTTTCAGCTTGCAAAACATACAAAATGCTGTTTTCATGTGTTTAAACTGTCATATTTATGTATATGTCGTGTGTAATGGCTTATGTTTGCAAAATCAAGATAAAATAACTGTTTTCAGCTTTCAAAAAAAATACAAAATGCAGTTTTCAAGTATTTAAACTGTCATATTCATGTTTCTGTCGTGCATAATGGCTAATGTTGGTGAAATAATGATAAAATTGCTGTTTTAAGCATGCAAAAGCATACAAAACACCGTTTTTAAGTATACAAACTGTCATATTCATGTGTATGTTGTGTGTAATGGCTTATGTTTGCAAAATCAAGATAAAATAGCTGTTTTCAGCTTGCAAAAACTTACAAAATGCTGTTTTCATGTATATAAACTGTCATATTTATGTATATGTCGGGTGTAATGGCTTATGTTTGCAAAATCAAGATAAAATAGCTGTTTTCTGTTTGCAAAAACATACAAAATGCTGTTTTCAAGTATTTAAACTGTCATATTCATGTTTCTGTCGTGTATAATGGTTAATGTTGGTGAAATCAAGAAAAAATTGCTATTTTAAGCATGCAAAAGCGTACAAAACACCGTTTTTGAGTATACAAACTGTCATATTTATGTATATGTCGGGTGTAATGGCTTATGTTTGCAAAATCAAGATAAAATAGCTGTTTTCAGCTTGCAAAACATACAAAATGCTGTTTTCAAGTATTTAAACTGTCATATTCATGTTTCTGTCGTGTATAATGATTAATGTTGGTGAAATCAAAATAAAATTGCTGTTTTAAGCATGCAAAAGCATACAAAACACCGTTTTTAAGTATACAAACTGTCATATTCATGTATATGTCGGGTGTAATGGCTTATGTTTGCAAAATCAAGATAAAATTGCTGTTTTCAGCTTGCAAAACATACAAAATGCTGTTTTCTTGTATTTAAACTGTCATATTTATGTATATGTCGTGTGTAATGGCTTATGTTTGCAAAATCAAGATAAAATAACTGATTTCAGCTTGCAAAAAATACAAAATGCTGTTTTCAAGTATTTAAACTGTCATATTCATGTTTCTGTCGTGCATAATGGCTAATGTTAGTGAAATAAAGATAAAATTGCTGTTTTAAGCATGCAAAAGCATACAAAACACCGTTTTTAAGTATACAAACTGTCATATTCATGTATATGTCGTGTGTAATGGCTTATGTTTGCAAAATCAAGATAAAATAGCTGTTTTCAGCTTGCAAAAACATACAAAATGCTGTTTTCAAGTATTTAAACTGTCATATTCATGTTTCTGTCGTGTATAATGGCTAATGTTGGTGAAATCAAGATAAAATTGCTGTTTTAAGCATGCAAAAGCATACAAAACATCGTTTTAAAGTATACAAACTGTCATATTCATGTATATGTCGTGTGTAATGGCTTATGTTTGCAAAATCAAGATAAAATAGCTGTTTTCAGCTTGCAAAAACATACAAAATGCTGTTTTCATGTATATAAACTGTCATATTTATGTATATGTCGGGTGTAATGGCTTATGTTTGCAAAATCAAGATAAAATAGCTGTTTTCAGCTTGCAAAAACATACAAAATGCTGTTTTCATGTATTTAAACTGTCATATTTATGTATATGTCGTGTGTAATGGCTTATGTTTGCAAAATCAAGATAAAATAGCTGTTTTCAGCTTGCAAAAAAATACAAAATGCTGTTTTCAAGTATTTAAACTGTCATATTCATGTGTCTGTCGTGTATAATGGCTAATGTTGGTGAAATCAAGATAAAATTACTGTTTTAAGCATGCAAAATCATACAAAACACCGTTTTTAAGTATACAAACTGTCATATTCATGTATATGTCGTTTATAATGGCTTATGTTTGCAAAATCAAGATAAAATAGCTGTTTTCAGCTTGCAAAAACATACAAAATGCTGTTTTCAATTATTTAAACTGTCACATTCATGTTTCTGTCGTGTATAATGGCTAATGTTGGTGAAATCAAGATAAAATTGCTGTTTTAAGCATGCAAAAGCAAACAAAACACCGTTTTTAAGTATACAAACTGTCATATTTTTGTATATGTCGGGTGTAATGGCTTATGTTTGCAAAATCAAGATAAAATAGCTGTTTTCAGCTTGCAAAACATAAAAAATGCTGTTTTCAAGTATTTAAACTGTCATATTCATGTTTCTGTCGTGTATAATGATTAATGTTGATGAAATCAAGATAAAATTGCTGTCTTAAGCATGCAAAAGCATACAAAACACCGTTTTTAAGTATACATACTGTCATATTCATGTATATGTCGGGTGTAATGGCTTATGTTTGCAAAATAAAGATAAAATAGCTGTTTTCAGCTTGCAAAACATACAAAATGCTGTTTTCATGTATTTAAACTGTCATATTTATGTATATGTCGTGTGTAATGGCTTATGTTTGCAAAATCAAGATAAAATAACTGTTTTCAGCTTTCAAAAAAAATACAAAATGCAGTTTTCAAGTATTTAAACTGTCATATTCATGTTTCTGTCGTGCATAATGGCTAATGTTGGTGAAATAATGATAAAATTGCTGTTTTAAGCATGCAAAAGCATACAAAACACCGTTTTTAAGTATACAAACTGTCATATTCATGTATATGTCGTGTGTAATGGCTTATGTTTGCAAAATCAAGATAAAATAGCTGTTTTCAGCTTGCAAAAACTTGCAAAATGCTGTTTTCATGTATATAAACTGTCATATTTATGTATATGTCGGGTGTAATGGCTTATGTTTGCAAAATCAAGATAAAATAGCTGTTTTCTGTTTGCAAAAACATACAAAATGCTGTTTTCAAGTATTTAAACTGTCATATTCATGTTTCTGTCGTGTATAATGGTTAATGTTGGTGAAATCAAGAAAAAATTGCTGTTTTAAGCATGCAAAAGCGTACAAACCACCGTTTTTAAGTATACAAACTGTCATATTTATGTATATGTCGGGTGTAATGGCTTATGTTTGCAAAATCAAGATAAAATAGCTGTTTTCAGCTTGCAAAACATACAAAATGCTGTTTTCAAGTATTTAAACTGTCATATTCATGTTTCGGTCGTGTATAATGATTAATGTTGGTGAAATCAAAATAAAGTTGCTGTTTTAAGCATGCAAAAGCATACAAAACACCGTTTTTAAGTATACAAACTGTCATATTCATGTATATGTCGGGTGTAATGGCTTATGTTTGCAAAATCAAGATAAAATTGCTGTTTTCAGCTTGCAAAACATACAAAATGCTGTTTTCATGTATTTAAACTGTCATATTTATGTATATGTCGTGTGTAATGGCTTATGTTTGCAAAATCAAGATAAAATAACTGATTTCAGCTTGCAAAAAAATACAAAATGCTGTTTTCAAGTATTTAAACTGTCATATTCATGTTTCTGTCGTGCATAATGGCTAATGTTAGTGAAATAAAGATAAAATTGCTGTTTTAAGCATGCAAAAGCATACAAAACACCGTTTTTAAGTATACAAACTGTCATATTCATGTATATGTCGTGTGTAATGGCTTATGTTTGCAAAATCAAGATAAAATAGCTGTTTTCAGCTTGCAAAAACATACAAAATGCTGTTTTCAAGTATATAAACTGTCATATTCATGTTTCTGTCGTGTATAATGGCTAATGTTGGTGAAATCAAGATAAAATTGCTGTTTTAAGCATGCAAAAGCATACAAAACATCGTTTTAAAGTATACAAACTATCATATTCATGTATATGTCGTGTGTAATGGCTTATGTTTGCAAAATCAAGATAAAATAGCTGTTTTCAGCTTGCAAAAACATACAAAATGCTGTTTTCATGTATATAAACTGTCATATTTATGTATATGTCGGGTGTAATGGCTTATGTTTGCAAAATCAAGATAAAATAGCTGTTTTCAGCTTGCAAAAACATACAAAATGCTACTTTCAAATATTTAAACTGTCATATTCATGTTTCAGTCGTGTATAATGGTTAATGTTGGTGAAATCAAGATAAAATTGCTGTTTTAAGCATGCAAAAGCGTACAAAACACCGTTTTTAAGTATACAAACTGTCATATTTATGTATATGTCGGGTGTAATGGCTTATGTTTGCAAAATCAAGATAAAATAGCTGTTTTCAGCTTGCAAAACATACAAAATGCTGTTTTCAAGTATTTAAACTGTCATATTCATGTTTCTGTCGTGTATAATGATTAATGTTGGTGAAATCAAAATAAAATTGCTGTTTTAAGCATGCAAAAGCATACAAACCACCGTTTTTAAGTATACAAACTGTCATATTCATGTATATGTCGGGTGTAATGGCTTATGTTTGCAAAATCAAGATAAAATTGTTGTTTTCAGCTTGCAAAACATACAAAATGCTGCTTTCATGTATTTAAACTGTCATATTTATGTATATGTCGTGTGTAATGGCTTATGTTTGCAAAATCAAGATAAAATAACTGATTTCAGCTTGCAAAAAAATACAAAATGCTGTTTTCAAGTATTTAAACTGTCATATTCATGTTTCTGTCGTGCATAATGGCTAATGTTGTTGAAATAAAGATAAAATTGCTGTTTTAAGCATGCAAAAGCATACAAAACACCGTTTTTAAGTATACAAACTGTCATATTCATGTATATGTCGTGTGTAATGGCTTATGTTTGCAAAATCAAGATAAAATAGCTGTTTTAAGCTTGCAAAAACATACAAAATGCTGTTTTCAAGTATTTAAACTGTCATATTCATGTTTCTGTCGTGTATAATGGCTAATGTTGGTGAAATCAAGATAAAATTGCTGTTTTAAGCATGCAAAAGCATACAAAACATCTTTTTAAATTATACAAACTGTCATATTCATGTATATGTTGCGTGTAATGGCTTATGTTTGCAAAATCAAGATAAAATAGCTGTTTTCAGCTTGCAAAAACATACAAAATGCTGTTTTCATGTATATAAACTGTCATATTTATGTATATGTCGGGTGTAATGGCTTATGTTTGCAAAATCAAGATAAAATAGCTGTTTTCAGCTTGCAAAAACATACAAAATGCTATTTTCAAGTATTTAAACTGTCATATTCATGTTTCAGTCGTGTATAATGTTTAATGTTGGTGAAATCAAGATAAAATTGCTGTTTTAAGCATGCAAAAGCGTACAAAACACCGTTTTTAAGTATACAAACTGTCATATTTATGTATATGTCGGGTGTAATGGCTTATGTTTGCAAAATCAAGATAAAATAGCTGTTTTCAGCTTGCAAAACATACAAAATGCTGTTTTCAAGTATTTAAACTGTCATATTCATGTTTCTGTCGTGTATAATGATTAATGTTGGTGAAATCAAGATAAAATTGCTGTTTTAAGCATGCAAAAGCATACAAAACACCGTTTTTAAGTATACTGTTACAATTTAAATTTCTTTTTCACTAAATTTATTATTCCTGTCCCTCATATTCTTCTTTTTTTGTTGGTTCTTGTTGTTTTTTTTGGAACTCTCTACGCCTCTCGGCAGACAACCCTTTCAGCTGCAGAGTAGGATATCGTCGGATGACACGGTAAGTCAATTACCTATGTTAGGGGTCAAGGTACGGTCATTAATTAACTATTCAGTCTGTAACTATTCAATCTCATGATCTTACTTGAAACGAATGAGAATCTTTTAACGGCTTTTTGGTCACTTCCAGCCAGTCTTTCTTAAGAATCAGTGCGAGATCTGTTGTGTACTCCAAATTTGGTGTGATTTTGAGTTTATTGAGTTTAAACCAATTTTTGGGAACAATTAGTCAATTGGATCAGAGGAGACACGACATCTGAATTTATTGTTCATCGGCACCTGCCGGATTTTAAGATCCACACATTTCTTAACCACTTTAAGCCGCCCAACATCTACAGGTATTGGAAAACCCCGTTTATATTATCCTGTTTTTTTTAATCTCTCATTTAGTAAATTAAATTGTATCTTGATTGAAACATTAGCTTGTTTGTAACCACCCCAGTGCCGTGCCTCCCCTTACATATGTGATGACTGACGTGACCATCCTTTCAGGCTTGTTTTATTTGTTGGATATTTATTGCGAGCTCAAATTGCCGCATATTGGCTGAGGCAATCGCTCATCAGATTGGAGAGCCGTGAGCTGTGTCGGTCGCTCTGAGTCGAGCCTTTCCGGTCGCCATCTTCCAAACCGCCAAGCACTTCGGCTCCGATCGTCGTCCATCGCCAAACACTTCGCCGCCGACCCCGCCAACCGCTTGTGGAGGGGAAGCCACTGATCGACAGCTGACGATTTGAGCGACGGCTGACAGCTAAGCAATTTATATTTATCTTTTGCTCTGATTTTGTTAACTATTTACCAGTTACGCCTTACTTACCAGTGTGAGTTTAGGCACAGCGTATTTGTTTATCGTTGTAGTTTACTAATTTGTTATTGTATATTGACGGTAGTCCGTTGTGAAGATCTGATCCTGCCGCGCTCTTTCTTTTTGTTGTTGCATTGTTGCTACTAAAATCCGTGGCCGGTGTGTTCCACGCCATCGCTCGTAGGGCTACCTTGCCTAATCATCTTTTCATATATCAGCGCGACGTGATATTCGTCTGGTCGACCATTCGGTACCCGCGTCTCCGTTGTGCGCTGCGCTTCACTACAACACACGCTACTAGCCCTAGTTGCTCCGTCGTGAACTACTCGCTGCGCGATCTTATTACCACTTTCCCCGCGCACACCTCGGTGTGATCAGATTCTGAACGCGATCTACGCGATCATTTTTGTTTTACTTTTATATCGTTATACGCACAAGAACGTTGTAATTTATAAATTAATTTTACATTTATATTTGAATAAAACCATAGTTTATGCGACCTCTATTTTTCTTTTTTTGCTTACGCGGCCTATTCCCTGTCCTTGGTTTGCTAATCAACCCCCCACAGGTTGAACCATTTTAGGCTCGATTAGCTGGCGCCCCTTGCATTTGATTCTGTTTGAGCAACCCACCCCGACTCCACTGTAGCTCGCCGCGGTTCACCTTTTCCAGGGATCAACACCGTAGCCCGTAGCAAAAATAATTGGCGCCCAACGTGGGGCCTCGCTTACGCCATAACATTGGTCGATTTTCTTAATTTAGCTCTCGATCGATTTCCTTAAGTTAGTTCCTCAATATTATTTTAGGGTTTAATTGTTACTTAGTTAAAAGTTTTTTTTTCTTGTTGTTTGAGACTATTAGGCTAGAATTATGGATAGTAAAATAGAAGTTAATCGGCTCTCGAAAGAAGAATTAATATATGAACTAAAGATTCGAGGAGTAGATGATGTTAGCTCGGTTGATTCAATGAGAATATCGTTACGCTATCTCATGCGATTGACAGACAAGTCGACGTACGTCTTTCCTAAGCACCCGTACAAATTTGACGAAGACCATGTAGCGCTAGAAAAACAAATCGAAGACATAACGGAACTCGTACAATCATTTTCGGGTAATAAAACTTCAACTAAATTTAAAAAGATCTCGAGTAAAATCACACACTCTCTTGGCCGTGTTAATCGTTGTCATGCAACAACCGACGAACAACGCACAAAGAGATCAAAAATCTTAGTAAAATTAATTGAATTGCAGTCTGAAGTAAGATCTAAAGCTAAAAAGAGTACACTATCGTCGACTAGATTAAGCGCTAGTCATTTATTAGAAACTAGTTTACTTGAAGACGAGGAACAGTCTTCTGACACGGTTGTCAGCGGATCCGAATCGGAAGTAGAAACTGCTAATACGCGCATGTCCGTAAAATCCGTACCAGTTTCAAAATGGAATGTGAAATTCTCAGGCGACGTTAAACGAATGTCGGTAAATTCCTTCTTGGAACGAGTCGAGGAACTACGTGTCGCACGCAATGTCAGCAAACCACAACTTTTGCGTACCGCTGTCGATTTATTTGAGGAAGTAGCCTTAATTTGGTATAGGGCTAACCGTTTTAATTTTGACACTTGGGATGAACTTGCGGACGGGTTACGCGACGAATTCCAACCGGTCGACTATGAAGAAAAACTCTTCGATGAAATTAAACGGCGAACTCAGGGACCTAATGAATCTATCGGTATATACATCGCAGTAATGACGTCACTATTTTCTAGATTACGCACTAAAATAACGGAGCAACGCAAAGTACAACTTCTCATGCGCAATATAGCGCCTTTCTATCAGACGCAACTTAGCTTAATAGATGTTAAATCGGTTAGCGAATTGCTCAAATTGTGTAGACGCTTAGAAGAACGGAAAAGCTCGGTGGAAGCTTACGCACCACCCCCGCGACGCCATCAGTCATTCGAACCTGACTTGGCATATGTTCATTCGGAACCACTTAACTCGACATCAACAACAGATCACACTGATGCGCCGCCAAAGCCGTCAAATCGTGTCGGAACGATTCAAAATAATAATTCGCATGTCCGTTTATGTTGGAACTGTAACAAACCAGGTCATTTATCCATTGCTTGTCGCGAATCACGCAAGAAACATTGCTTCCGATGCGGTAAACAAAATGTCACTGTTCGATCCTGCCCTTCATGTTCTAGTACTTCGGGAAACGGGAATTAGATGTGGTAGGAGACCGTCTGCTGCATCGTAGTACGAATAAATCGGTATTAGGAAATAATATTTTATTGGACTTCATTTTATCTCACGCTCAAGGTGATGAGCGCCCATATTTAGAAGTTTTTATTTTAGAGATGCCTATGTTGGGATTATTAGACTCAGGAGCTTCTTGTACTATTGTAGGGAAACAAGGTTGGGATATATTAAGTAAGTTAGGATTAGAATTAAAGAGAACCATATCTACTTGTACTGTTGCAAACGGGGAATCTTGCACGAGTTTAGGTACGGTTTCAGCACCAATTCGGTTACGAGATCAAATTAAAGTTATAGATATTATGGTTGTTCCGGAGTTACCGCATGTTCTAATTCTCGGAACTAATTTTTGGAAAATTATGGGCATCGTGCCGGATTTACGTAGAGGAGAGTGGACTTTTTCTGACACCCCATCACTTCCTATTGACGCAATTCATTCGCGTAGTAATTTAACGACAGAACAAGAATTAGAGCTTAACGCGTTAGTAGATAAGATGTTCTGCGGAGTGGACCAAGATCGTATAGGCTGCACTACGAAGGTAGAACACGAAATTCGTACAGATAGCGCACCCATCAAGCAGCGCTACTACCCTATCTCGCCGGCTATGCAAGAACATGTCGATAAAGAATTGAACGCAATGCTTAAAAATGGTATCGTTGAAAAATCGCGGAGTCCGTGGTCGTCACCTATCTTATTAGTACCCAAAAAGGACGGAACATATCGCTTTTGCGTAGATTATCGCAAACTCAATCAAGTTACACACCGCGACGCTTACCCACTACCGTACGTCTCCGAAACTTTGGATAAATTACGCGATGCAAGATTTTTGACGTCTCTCGACATAAAAACTGCCTACTGGCAAATACCAATGGCTGAAGAGTCTAAACAATATACCGCGTTCACTGTGCCTAACCGTGGATTGTACCAATTCCGTCGTATGCCCTTTGGCCTACATAACGCACCCGCTACGTGGCAACGGTTCATTGATGACGTCATCGGTACAGATCTTAGACCACATGTATTCGTATACTTAGACGACATAGTGATTGTAACACCAACCTTTGAAAAGCATCTAGAGATACTCGAA
The DNA here is from genome assembly GCA_963942605.1 of Poecilus cupreus. Classification (NCBI taxonomy): domain Eukaryota; kingdom Metazoa; phylum Arthropoda; class Insecta; order Coleoptera; family Carabidae; genus Poecilus; species Poecilus cupreus. The sequence goes on along the minus strand of CAWWDY010001173.1, from coordinate 19,680 downwards.
ATAGTATTTTCGCGTATTAATAGCGCCGGACTAACGTTAGGGCGCGACAAGTGTCAGTTTTGCCGCGAAGAATTGAAATATTTAGGCTACGTAGTTAATAAACAGGGCCTTCACGTAGACCCTGAAAAGGTAAAAGCAATTCTAGACATCCCGACTCCTAAATGTGTAACTGAAGTACGTAGATTATTAGGCATGGCATCCTGGTATCGGCGGTTTATTCCAAATTTCTCATCTGTGTTAGCTCCGTTGACAAAATTGTTACGCAAAAATACTCGTTTCATATGGGGGGAAGATTGTGAAGTTGCTTGGTCTCAGATTAGAAACTATTTGATTTCAGCTCCTATATTATCGTGCCCAGATTTTACTAAGGAGTTTATATTGCAAACCGATGCTTCTAACCTTGGCCTAGGTGCTGTACTTACTCAACAGCATGACGAGGGTGAGAAAGTTATATGCTATTTGTCTCGTTCTCTCACTCGCCCCGAGAAAAATTATTCCACTACCGAAAAAGAACTGCTCGCGTTACTTTGGTCTGTAGACAAACTCCGCCCGTATTTGGAGGGTACTCCATTCACAGCCATTACCGATCACTACTCTTTACTATGGTTGCAAAACCTCCAAAACCCTTCCGGTAGACTTGCACGTTGGGCAATTCGCCTCCAGCAATATGATTTCAAGATCATACATCGCAAAGGCAAAGATAACGTAGTGCCGGACGCCCTTTCCCGCGCTGTCCCTGATATCCATTGCGTAAACTCAGATAATTGTAAAGATAAATGGTTCACGAAGCTATATCGCGCGGTAGAAAAAGACCCAGTACGTTACCCAAAATTCCGTATTACTGATCAACGTTTGTATAAATTTATCGAAAACAAGTATTCAAATTTATGTGGTGAGGAATTTCTGTGGAAAGAGGTCGTGCCGAAAGAAAAGCGTAAAAGTTTGATTAGCGAATGTCATGATTTACCCACTAGTGGACATCTCGGTGTTTTTAAAACGCATCATCGATTAGCGCAAAAATATACATGGCCAAAAATGGCTGCCGACGTCGCGAAGTATGTACGACACTGTACGGTATGTATTCAGTCCAAACCGGAGCAAAAAGCACCTACAGGCACTATGGGAGGGCATTCAAAAATTTCAAAACCGTGGGAAGTTATTTGTGTTGATCTTGTTGGGCCGTTACCTAAATCGTCTCAGGGATATTATTATATATTAGTTGTTGCAGATTGTTTTAGCAAATTTCCTTTATGTTTTCCGTTGCGTAAAGCTAACAGTAATAATGTAATCCGACATTTAGAAAACGATGTCTTTTTGATGTTTGGCGTGCCACGTACTATTATCTCAGACAATGGTAAACAATTTCGCTCGAATGAATATAAACGTCTTCTTTCTTCGTATGACATTAAACCTGCTTATACTTCGTTTTACCACCCCCAAGCAAATCCTACAGAAAGGATTAATCGTGTCCTTAAGACTATGTTAATTTCCTTCGTCTCCGATAACCACCGTAACTGGGGAGATTACCTACAAAAAGTTGCATGTGCGTTACGCACTTCAAAACATGAAGTCACGGGGCAAACACCATACTTTATCAATTTCGGTCACGAGATTTGTTTGAGCGGGAAAAGGAAACAGGCAGACTATTCTGAAAACATTGAATTTGACAGAGATAGAGAAAAATTAAGCGAAAGAGCGGATGATTTTCAGAGGTTATATAAAGACGTGGGTTCGAGACTACAAAAAGCATACATAAAGTCTAAAGCGCGTTACGATTTACGACATCGCGAGGCACATTTTTATCCTAATCAATTGGTATGGCGCAAAAACTTTGTGTTGTCGGACGCAGCGAAATTTTATGCAGCGAAACTCGCGGAAAAATTTATCGGCCCGTTTATGATCCATCGACGTATATCGAACGATACCTATGAGCTCAAAACTTTAGAGGGCAAGGTACTTACTGGTAGCTGGACTAGTTGTCATTTAAAGGCGCATCCGGAAAGCGATACGGATTAGGACATGGTTTTTGATTTTGTTATTCCACGATAGTTTTAGGTGTTAGATTTAGTATTCTTATAATTTCTGTCTTAGTGTATGTTGTCAGAAATTTTCAAAAAAAATTTCTTCCAATGAGTAGGGGGAGAGTTGTTACAATTTAAATTTCTTTTTCACTAAATTTATTATTCCTGTCCCTCATATTCTTCTTTTTTTGTTGGTTCTTGTTGTTTTTTTTGGAACTCTCTACGCCTCTCGGCAGACAACCCTTTCAGCTGCAGAGTAGGATATCGTCGGATGACACGGTAAGTCAATTACCTATGTTAGGGGTCAAGGTACGGTCATTAATTAACTATTCAGTCTGTAACTATTCAATCTCATGATCTTACTTGAAACGAATGAGAATCTTTTAACGGCTTTTTGGTCACTTCCAGCCAGTCTTTCTTAAGAATCAGTGCGAGATCTGTTGTGTACTCCAAATTTGGTGTGATTTTGAGTTTATTGAGTTTAAACCAATTTTTGGGAACAATTAGTCAATTGGATCAGAGGAGACACGACATCTGAATTTATTGTTCATCGGCACCTGCCGGATTTTAAGATCCACACATTTCTTAACCACTTTAAGCCGCCCAACATCTACAGGTATTGGAAAACCCCGTTTATATTATCCTGTTTTTTTTAATCTCTCATTTAGTAAATTAAATTGTATCTTGATTGAAACATTAGCTTGTTTGTAACCACCCCAGTGCCGTGCCTCCCCTTACATATGTGATGACTGACGTGACCATCCTTTCAGGCTTGTTTTATTTGTTGGATATTTATTGCGAGCTCAAATTGCCGCATATTGGCTGAGGCAATCGCTCATCAGATTGGAGAGCCGTGAGCTGTGTCGGTCGCTCTGAGTCGAGCCTTTCCGGTCGCCATCTTCCAAACCGCCAAGCACTTCGGCTCCGATCGTCGTCCATCGCCAAACACTTCGCCGCCGACCCCGCCAACCGCTTGTGGAGGGGAAGCCACTGATCGACAGCTGACGATTTGAGCGACGGCTGACAGCTAAGCAATTTATATTTATCTTTTGCTCTGATTTTGTTAACTATTTACCAGTTACGCCTTACTTACCAGTGTGAGTTTAGGCACAGCGTATTTGTTTATCGTTGTAGTTTACTAATTTGTTATTGTATATTGACGGTAGTCCGTTGTGAAGATCTGATCCTGCCGCGCTCTTTCTTTTTGTTGTTGCATTGTTGCTACTAAAATCCGTGGCCGGTGTGTTCCACGCCATCGCTCGTAGGGCTACCTTGCCTAATCATCTTTTCATATATCAGCGCGACGTGATATTCGTCTGGTCGACCATTCGGTACCCGCGTCTCCGTTGTGCGCTGCGCTTCACTACAACACACGCTACTAGCCCTAGTTGCTCCGTCGTGAACTACTCGCTGCGCGATCTTATTACCACTTTCCCCGCGCACACCTCGGTGTGATCAGATTCTGAACGCGATCTACGCGATCATTTTTGTTTTACTTTTATATCGTTATACGCACAAGAACGTTGTAATTTATAAATTAATTTTACATTTATATTTGAATAAAACCATAGTTTATGCGACCTCTATTTTTCTTTTTTTGCTTACGCGGCCTATTCCCTGTCCTTGGTTTGCTAATCAACCCCCCACAGGTTGAACCATTTTAGGCTCGATTAGCTGGCGCCCCTTGCATTTGATTCTGTTTGAGCAACCCACCCCGACTCCACTGTAGCTCGCCGCGGTTCACCTTTTCCAGGGATCAACACCGTAGCCCGTAGCAATACAAACTGTCATATTCATGTATATGTAGGGTGAAATGGCTTATGTTTGCAAAATCAAGATAAAATAGCTGTTTTCAGCTTGCAAAACAAACAAAATGCTGTTTTCATGTATTTAAACTGTCATATTTATGTATATGTCGTGTGTAATGGCTTATGTTTGCAAAATCAAGATAAAATAACTGATTTCAGCTTGCAAAAAAATACAAAATGCTGTTTTCAAGTATTTAAACTGTCATATTCATGTTTCTGTCGTGCATAATGGCTAATGTTAGTGAAATAAAGATAAAATTGCTGTTTTAAGCATGCAAAAGCATACAAAACACCGTTTTTAAGTATACAAACTGTCATATTCATGTATATGTCGTGTGTAATGGCTTATGTTTGCAAAATCAAGATAAAATAGCTGTTTTCAGCTTGCAAAAACATACAAAATGCTGTTTTCAAGTATATAAACTGTCATATTCATGTTTCTGTCGTGTATAATGGCTAATGTTGGTGAAATCAAGATAAAATTGCTGTTTTAAGCATGCAAAAGCATACAAAACATCGTTTTAAAGTATACAAACTGTCATATTCATGTATATGTCGTGTGTAATGGCTTATGTTTGCAAAATCAAGATAAAATAGCTGTTTTCAGCTTGCAAAAACATACAAAATGCTGTTTTCATGTATATAAACTGTCATATTTATGTATATGTCGGGTGTAATGGCTTATGTTTGCAAAATCAAGATAAAATAGCTGTTTTCAGCTTGCAAAAACATACAAAATGCTACTTTCAAATATTTAAACTGTCATATTCATGTTTCAGTCGTGTATAATGGTTAATGTTGGTGAAATCAAGATAAAATTGCTGTTTTAAGCATGCAAAAGCGTACAAAACACCGTTTTTAAGTATACAAACTGTCATATTTATGTATATGTCGGGTGTAATGGCTTATGTTTGCAAAATCAAGATAAAATAGCTGTTTTCAGCTTGCAAAACATACAAAATGCTGTTTTCAAGTATTTAAACTGTCATATTCATGTTTCTGTCGTGTATAATGATTAATGTTGGTGAAATCAAAATAAAATTGCTGTTTTAAGCATGCAAAAGCATACAAAACACCGTTTTTAAGTATACAAACTGTCATATTCATGTATATGTCGGGTGTAATGGCTTATGTTTGCAAAATCAAGATAAAATTGTTGTTTTCAGCTTGCAAAACATACAAAATGCTGCTTTCATGTATTTAAACTGTCATATTTATGTATATGTCGTGTGTAATGGCTTATGTTTGCAAAATCAAGATAAAATAACTGATTTCAGCTTGCAAAAAAATACAAAATGCTGTTTTCAAGTATTTAAACTGTCATATTCATGTTTCTGTCGTGCATAATGGCTAATGTTGTTGAAATAAAGATAAAATTGCTGTTTTAAGCATGCAAAAGCATACAAAACACCGTTTTTAAGTATACAAACTGTCATATTCATGTATATGTCGTGTGTAATGGCTTATGTTTGCAAAATCAAGATAAAATAGCTGTTTTAAGCTTGCAAAAACATACAAAATGCTGTTTTCAAGTATTTAAACTGTCATATTCATGTTTCTGTCGTGTATAATGGCTAATGTTGGTGAAATCAAGATAAAATTGCTGTTTTAAGCATGCAAAAGCATACAAAACATCTTTTTAAATTATACAAACTGTCATATTCATGTATATGTTGCGTGTAATAGCTTATGTTTGCAAAATCAAGATAAAATAGCTGTTTTCAGCTTGCAAAAACATACAAAATGCTGTTTTCATGTATATAAACTGTCATATTTATGTATATGTCGGGTGTAATGGCTTATGTTTGCAAAATCAAGATAAAATAGCTGTTTTCAGCTTGCAAAAACATACAAAATGCTATTTTCAAGTATTTAAACTGTCATATTCATGTTTCAGTCGTGTATAATGTTTAATGTTGGTGAAATCAAGATAAAATTGCTGTTTTAAGCATGCAAAAGCGTACAAAACACCGTTTTTAAGTATACAAACTGTCATATTTATGTATATGTCGGGTGTAATGGCTTATGTTTGCAAAATCAAGATAAAATAGCTGTTTTCAGCTTGCAAAACATACAAAATGCTGTTTTCAAGTATTTAAACTGTCATATTCATGTTTCTGTCGTGTATAATGATTAATGTTGGTGAAATCAAGATAAAATTGCTGTTTTAAGCATGCAAAAGCATACAAAACACCGTTTTTAAGTATACAAACTGTCATATTCATGTATATGTAGGGTGAAATGGCTTATGTTTGCAAAATCAAGATAAAATAGCTGTTTTCAGCTTGCAAAACAAACAAAATGCTGTTTTCATGTATTTAAACTGTCATATTTATGTATATGTCGTGTGTAATGGCTTATGTTTGCAAAATCAAGATAAAATAACTGATTTCAGCTTGCAAAAAAATACAAAATGCTGTTTTCAAGTATTTAAACTGTCATATTCATGTTTCTGTCGTGTATAACGGCTAATGTTGGTGAAATCAAGATAAAATTGCTGTTTTAAGCATGCAAAAGCGTACAAAACACCGTTTTTAAGTATACAAACTGTCATATTCTTGTATATGTCGGGTGTAATGGCTTATGTTTGCAAAATCAAGATAAAATAGCTGTTTTCAGCTTGCAAAACATACAAAATGCTGTTTTCATGTATTTAAACTGTCATATTTATGTATATGTCGTAAGTAATGGCTTATGTTTGCAAAATCAAGATAAAATAACTGATTTCAGCTTGCAAAAAAATACAAAATGCTGTTTTCAAGTATTTAAACTGTCATATTCATGTTTCTGTCGTGCATAATGGCTAATGTTGGTGAAACAAAGATAAAATTGCTGTTTTAAGCATGCAAAAGCATACAAATCACCGTTTTTAAGTATACAAACTGTCATATTCATGCATATGTCGTGTGTAGTGGCTTATGTTTGCAAAATCAAGATAAAATAGCTGTTTTCAGCTTGCAAAAACATACAAAATGCTGTTTTCATGTATATAAACTGTCATATTTATGTATATGTCGTGTGTAATGGCTTATGTTTGCAAAATCAAGATAAAATAGCTGTTTGTAGCTTGCAAAAACATACAAAATGCTGTTTTCATGTATATAAACTGTCATATTTATGTATATGTCGTGTGTAATGGCTTATGTTTGCAAAATCAAGATAAAATAGCTGTTTTCAGCTTGCAAAAACATACAAAATGCTGTTTTCATGTATATAAACTGTCATATTCATGCATATGTCGTGTGTAGTGGCTTATGTTTGCAAAATAAAGATAAAATAGCTGTTTTCAGCTTGCAAAACATACAAAATGCTGTTTTCAAGTATTTAAACTGTCATATTCAAGTTTCTGTCGTGTATAATGATTAATGTTGGTGAAATCAAGATAAAATTGCTGTTTTAAGCATGCAAAAGCATACAAAACACCGTTTTAAAGTATACAAACTGTCATATTCATGTATATGTCGGGTGTAATGGCTTATGTTTGCAAAATCAAGATAAAATAGCTGTTTTCAGCTTGCAAAACATACAAAATGCTGTTTTCATGTATTTAAACTGTCATATTTATGTATATGTCGTGTGTAATGGCTTATGTTTGCAAAATCAAGATAAAATAACTGATTTCAGCTTGCAAAAACATACAAAATGCTGTTTTCAAGTATTTAAACTGTCATATTCATGTTTCTGTCGTGCATAATGGCTAATGTTGGTGAAATAAAGATTAAATTGCTGTTTTAAGCATGCAAAAGCATACAAAACACCGTTTTTAAGTATACAAACTGTCATATTCATGTATATGTCGTGTGTAATGGCTTATGTTTGCAAAATCAAGATAAAATAGCTGTTTTCAGCTTGCAAAAACATACAAAATGCTGTTTTCATGTATATAAACTGTCATATTTATGTATATGTAGTGTGTAATGGCGTATGTTTGCAAAATCAAAATAAAATAGCTGTTTTCAGCTTGCAAAAAAATACAAAATGCTGTTTTCAAGTATTTAAACTGTCATATTAATGTATATGTCGTGTGTAATGGCTTATGTTTGCAAAATCAAGATAAAATAGCTGTTTTCAGCTTGCAAAAACATACAAAATGCTGTTTTCATGTATATAAACTGTCATATTCATGTATATGTCGTGTGTAGTGGCTTATGTTTGCAAAATCAAGATAAAATAGCTGTTTTCAGCTTGCAAAAACATACAAAATGCTGTTTTCATGTATATAAACTGTCATATTTATGTATATGTCGTGTGTAATGGCTTATGTTTGCAAAATCAAGATAAAATAGTTGTTTTTAGCTTGCAAAAACATACAAAATGCTGTTTTCATGTATATAAACTGTCATATTCATGTATATGTCGTGTGTAATGGCTTATGTTTGCAAAATCAAGATAAAATAGCTGTTTTCAGCTTGCAAAAACATACAAAATGCTGTTTTCAAGTATTTAAACTGTCATATTCATGTTTCTGTCGTGTATAATGGTTAATGTTGGTGAAATCAAGATAAAATTGCTGTTTTAAGCATGCAAAAGCGTACAAAACACCGTTTTTAAGTATACAAACTGTCATATTTATGTATATGTCGGGTGTAATGGCTTATGTTTGCAAAATCAAGATAAAATAGCTGTTTTCAGCTTGCAAAACATACAAAATGCTGTTTTCAAGTATTTAAACTGTTATATTCATGTTTCTGTCGTGTATAATGGCTAATGTTGGTGAAATCTATATAAAAATGCTGTTTTAAGCATGCAAAAGCATACAAAACACCGTTTTTAAGTATACAAACTGTCATATTCATGTATATGTCGTGTGTAATGGCTTATGTTTGCAAAATCAAGATAAAATAGCTGTTTTCAGCTTGCAAAAACATACAAAATGCTGTTTTCATGTATATAAACTGTCATATTTATGTATATGTCGTGTGTAATGGCTTATGTTTGCAAAATCAAGATAAAATAGCTGTTTTCAGCTTTCAAAAATATACAAAATGCTGTTTTCAAGTATTTAAACTGTCATATTCATGTTTCTGTCGTGCATAATGTCTAATGTTGGTGAAATCAAGATAAAATTACTGTTTTAAGCATGCAAAAGCATACAAAACACCGTTTTTAAGTATACAAACTGTCATATTCATGTATATGTCGTGTATAATGGCTTATGTTTGCAAAATCAAGATAAAATAGCTGTTTTCAGCTTGCAAAAACATACAAAATGCTGTTTTCAAGTATTTAAACTGTCATATTCATGTTTCTGTCGTGTATAATGGCTAATGTTGGTTAAATCAAGATAAAATTGCTGTTTTAAGCATGCAAAAGCATACAAAACATCGTTTTAAAGTATACAAACTGTCATATTCATGTATATGTCGAGTGTAATGGCTTATGTTTGCAAAATCAAGATAAAATAGCTGTTTTCAGCTTGCAAAACATACAAAATGCTGTTTTCATGTATTTAAACTGTCATATTCATGTTTCTGTCGTGTATAATGGCTAATGTTGGTTAAATCAAGATAAAATTGCTGTTTTAAGCATGCAAAAGCATACAAAACACCGTTTTTAAGTATACAAACTGTCATATTCATGTATATGTCGTGTGTAATGGCTTATGTTTGCAAAATTAAGATAAAATAGCTGTTTTCAGCTTGCAAAAACATACAAAATGCTGTTTTCAAGGATTTAAACTATCATATTCATGTTTCTGTCGTGTATAATGGCTAATGTTGGTGAAATCAAGATAAAATTGCTGTTTTAAGCGTGCAAAAGCATGCAAATCACCGTTTTTAAGTATACAAACTGTCATATTCATGTATATGTCGTGTATAATGGCCTATGTTTGCAAAATCAAGATAAAATAGCTGTTTTCAGCTTGCAAAAACATACAAAATGCTGTTTTCAAGTATTTAAACTATCATATTCATGTTTCTGTCGTGTATAATGGCTAATGTTGGTGAAATCAAGATAAAATTGCTGTTTTAAGCATGCAAAAGCATACAAAACATCGTTTTAAAGTATACAAATAAATAAAATAAATAAATATATCATCACGCCTTTTACCCATTGCGGGTGTGGCACTCTGCTTACGCAGATCTCGGTAAGTGATATATTTTAGCGTATGAAATGCGGTTACCAGCCGTCAAGTCATAGCCCCCAAAGTTGTTAGTGGAGGAGGAACCACAGGGGTAAATTTAAATTGGCAACTGTATATATATATATATATATGTAATTGGCAAAGTATACAAACTTTCATATTCATGTATATGTCGTGTGTAATGGCTTATGTTTGCAAAATCAAGATAAAATAGCTGTTTTCAGCTTGCAAAAACATACAAAATTCTGTTTTCATGTATATAAACTGTCATATCTATGTATATGTCGGGTGTAATGGCTTATGTTTGCAAAATCAAGATAAAATAGCTGTTTTCAGCTTGCAAAAACATACAAAATGCTGTTTTCATGTATATAAACTGTCATATTTATGTATATGCTGTGTGTAATGGCTTATGTTTGCAAAATCAAGATAAAATAGCTGTTTTCAGCTTGCAAAAAAATACAAAATGCTGTTTTCAAGTATTTAAACTGTCATATTTATGTTTCTGTCGTGTATAATGGCTAATGTTGGTGAAATCAATATAAAATTGCTGTTTTAAGCATGCAAAAGCATACAAAACACCGTTTTTAAGTATACAAACTGTGATATTCATGTATATGTCGTGTGTAATGGCTTATGTTTGCAAAATCAAGATAAAATAGCTGTTTTCAGCTTGCAAAAACATACAAAATGCTGTTTTCATGTATATAAACTGTCATATTTATGTATATGTCGTGTGTCATGGCTTATGTTTGCAAAATCAAGATAAAATAGCTGTTTTCAGCTTGCAAAAAAATACAAAATGCTGTTTTCAAGTATTTAAACTGTCATATTCATGTTTCTGTCGTGTATAATGGCTAATGTTGGTGAAATCAAGATAAAATTACTGTTTTAAGCATGCAAAAGCATACAAAACACCGTTTTTAAGTATACAAACTGTCATATTCATGTATATGTCGAGTATAATGGCTTATGTTTGCAAAATCAAGATAAAATAGCTGTTTTCAGCTTGCAAAAACAAACAAAATGCTGTTTTCAAGTATTTAAACTGTCATATTCATGTTTCTGTCGTGTATAATGGCTAATGTTGGTGAAATCAAGATAAAATTGCTGTTTAAGCATGCAAAAGCATACAAAACATCGTTTTAAAGTACACAAACTGTCATATTCATGTATATGTCGTGTATAATGGCTTATGTTTGCAAAATCAAAACAAAATAGCTGTTTTCAGCTTGCAAAAACATACAAAATGCTGTTTTCAAGTATTTAAACTGTCATATTCATGTTTCTGTCGTGTATAATGGCTAATGTTGGTGAAATCAAGATAAAATTGCTGTTTTAAGCATGCAAAAGCATACAAAACATGGTTTTAAAGTATACAAACTTTCATATTCATGTGTATGTCGTGTGTAATGGCTTATGTTTGCAAAATCAAGATAAAATAGCTGTTTTCAGATTGCAAAAACATACAAAATTCTGTTTTCATGTATATAAATTGTCATATTTATGTATATGTCGGGTGTAATGGCTTATGTTTGCAAAATCAAGATAAAATAGCTGTTTTCAGTTTGCAAAAACATACAAAATGCTGTTTTCAAGTATTTAAACTGTCATATTCATGTTTCTGTCGTGTATAATGGTTAATGTTGGTGAAATCAAGATAAAATTGCTGTTTTAAGCATGCAAAAGCGTACAAAACACCGTTTTTAAGTATACAAACTGTCATATTCATGTATATGTCGTGTGTAATGGCTTATGTTTGCAAAATCAAGATAAAATAGCTGTTTTCAGCTTGCAAAAACATACAAAATAATGTTTTCATGTATATAAACTGTCATATTTATGTATATGTCGTGTGTAATGGCTTATGTTTGCAAAATCAAGATAAAATAGCTGTTTTCAGCTTGCAAAAACATACAAAATGCTGTTTTCAAGTATTTAAACTGTCATATTCATGTTTCTGTCGTGTATAATGGCTAATGTTGGTGAAATCAAGATAAAATTGCTGTTTTAAGCATGCCAAAGCATACAAAACACCGTTTTTAAGTATACAAACTGTCATATTCATGTATATGTCGGGTGTAATGGCTTATGTTTGCAAAATCAAGATAAAATAGCTGTTTTCAGCTTGCAAAACATACAAAATGCTGTTTTTAAGTATTTAAACTGTCATATTCATGTTTCTGTCGTGTATAATGGCTAATGTTGGTGAAATCAAAATAAAATTGCTGTTTTAAGCATGCAAAAGCATACAAAACACCGTTTTAAGTATACAAACTGTCATATTCATGTATATGTCGGGTGTAATGGCTTATGTTTGCAAAATCAAGATAAAATAGCTGTTTTCAGCTTGCAAAACATACAAAATGCTGTTTTCAAGTATTTAAACTGTCATTTTCATGTTTCTGTCGTGTATAATGGCTAATGTTGTTGAAATCAAGATAAAATTGCTGTTTTAATCATGCAAAAGCATACAAAACACCGTTTTTAAGTTCACAAACTGTCGTATTCATGTATATGTCGTGTGTAATGGCTTATGTTTGCAAAATCAAGATAAAATAGCTGTTTTCAGCTTGCAAAAACATACAAAATGCTGTTTTCATGTATATAAACTGTCATATTTATGTATATGTCGTGTGTAATTGCTTATGTTTGCAAAATCAAGATAAAATAGCTGTTTTCAGCTTGCAAAACATACAAAATGCTGTTTTCATGTATATAAACTGTCATATTTATGTATATGTCGTGTGTAATGGCTTATGTTTGCAAAATCAAGATAAAATAGCTGTTTTTAGCTTGCAAAAACATACAAAATGCTGTTTTCATGTATATAAACTGTCATATTCATGTATATGTCATGTGTAATGGCTTATGTTTGCAAAATCAAGATAAAATAGCTGTTTTCAGCTTGCAAAAACATACAAAATGCTGTTTTCAAGTATTTAAACTGTCATATTCATGTTTCTGTCGTGTATAATGGCTAATGTTGGTGAAATCAAGATAAAATTGCTGTTTTAAGCATGCAAAAGCATACAAAACATCGTTTTAAAGTATACAAACTGTCATATTCATGTATATGTCGTGTGTAATGGCTTATGTTTGCAAAATCAAGATAAAATAGCTGTTTTCAGCTTGCAAAAACATACAAAATGCTGTTTTCATCTATATAAACTGTCATATTTATGTATATGTCGGGTGTAATGGCTTATGTTTGCAAAATCAAGATAAAATAGCTGTTTTCAGCTTGCAAAAGCATACAAAATGCTGTTTTCAAGTATTTAAACTGTCATATTCATGTTTCTGTCGTGTATAATGGATAATGTTGGTGAAATCAAGATAAAATTGCTGTTTTAAGCATGCAAAAGCGTACAAAACACCGTTTTTAAGTATACAACTGTCATATGTATGTATATGTCGGGTGTAACGGCTTATGTTTGCAAAATCAAGATAAAATAGCTGTTTTCAGCTTGCAAAACATACAAAATGCTGTTTTCATGTATTTAAACTGTCATATTTATGTATATGTCGTGTGTAATGGCTTATGTTTGCAAAATCAAGATAAAATAACTGATTTCAGCTTGCAAAAAAATACAAAATGCTGTTTTCAAGTATTTAAACTGTCATATTCATGTTTCTGTCGTGCATAATGGCTAATGTTGGTGAAATAAAGATAAAATTGCTGTTTTAAGCATGCAAAAACATACAAAATGCTGTTTTCAAGTATTTAAACTGTCATAAGAGAATAAGTAAAGACGTGTGATGAGATAGACGTTGTAGTAGCGTGCTCCGGCGAACGTAAATTGATTTGCAAAAACTTATTTTTTTTAAGTATCTGTTTAAAGTTCAACCATCTTTAAGCATAATCAATCCAAGATGCTTACCCGCGATGACAAGGATACCATCATAGATCTAATAAGCACCTCTTTTTTGAGGTTGAGTGCAAATAAAGAGTGGCTGAATACTATTGTCACCGAAGTGTCTTGTGCGGTTGAAAAAGTGTTTGGTGCTAAAATAAAAGCATTGGAAGATGAACTGCTTAACGTGAAACGAGAAAATCGTGATCTTAATAATAAATACTTAAATACCGCTCAAAATGTAGACAATCTCGAACAATATACTCGGCGTAATAATATACGTATTTTCGGACTTCCCGAAGTGCGAAATGAAAATATGGATGAACGTATAGTGAACTTCTGCCGTACTGATCTACATGTGAACATTGATGTAAACGAAATTGACCGCTGCCATCGGATAGGTGTACCCAAGAAAAATACAACCAGGCCCGTCATCGTTAAATTTGTGAGCTATCGTTCTCGTGACAAAATCTTCAAGGAGAAGAAAAAACTAAAGGGTTCTGGTATTACAATTCGTGAAGACCTAACATCATCAAGGGTAGCCGTTCTTAGAGCTGCAATTGAAAAGTTTTCCACCGCCAACGTTTGGACATCAGATGGACGAATATTCATCAACACAACTACTAACGGTCAGCCCAAAAAGTTCATAGTCTCTAATATTAAGGATTTGGCTAAAATTGTACCATCTTAACGCATTTAACTTTATATTTAATTGTTACTTTACATCAATTTTATTTTAAAAATAAAAGTGAGTCGAAATTTACTAAACACATCAAATTGCAAATCTACTGAGTCAGTGTCTTAACTTAAGTATATATGCCAGAACATGCTTCTCGTCGCTTACCTGTGAACTATACACCTGAAACCTTGAAGATTTCAGTAATTATTATTTTTCTGTCCTTTCTTGTTAAATGTCACAATCATATGATATCGATGCTGAAGTCACTGACCTTTATAAAACGTTTACATTTGGACATTTAAATGTGAGATCAATCAACTCCTGTTTCTTTGAATTTAAAGAATATTTAAATGAAAATAAGTTTGATGTGTTCGCCGTATGCGAAACATGGATCTGCTCTACCTCCCCAGCCTCTTTATTCAATATCGATGGTTATACGCTAATTAGTTTGCAAAGATCACATAAAAGAGGAGGTGGTGTGGCATTTTATATAAGAAATGGGTTACCAGTTAAGGTTCTAGATACAAGTTTTGTTAATGATAATAATATTGAACATTTGTGGATTTTATGTAATGTTAATAATAAGAAAATTTGCTTTGGCGTTATCTACAACCCCTTATTCAGAATTATATAAAGATCTTGATATTTTAAATGCTATCTTTGCAGAATTTATTCCTCAATCCGACTATTTGATTTGTGCAGGAGACATAAATATTAATTTATTATCAATGGACGCACGTTCAAATTATTTCAATTACAAAAATATCTGGTAAAATAGTTTCATATAGAGACTTCAAAAATTTTAATTCTGATAACTTTTACGCGGACTGTGAATTAATTGATTGGAATTCTATTTTATCATTTTCAGATATTAACGATAAAATATCTACTCTTAATAATTATATTCTCTCATTATTTGATAAACATGCCCCACTGCGGTCAGTAAGATTTCACAAACAGTACAGTCCTTGGATCACTCCGGTCATCCAAATTATGCAGAAAAAAAGAGATAAAGCTTTATTAGACTACAAAAAACACAAAACTGCAGCAAAATTTGACTACTATAAGCAGTTGCGAAATCTTACTACAGCAGCAATTCGCCGTGAAAAGAAAGCATTCCTAGAGCACGATATAAATAATAATATCAAGAATTCAAGTAAATTATGGAATAACTTAAAACGAGTGGGTGTTACTAACACGTCCGCAAAAACGATTCCAGACTCTCTTTGTAATCCTCAAGAATATGGGCAATATCTTCTAGATAACGTTGGTACAGCAAATATAAATTCAAATAACATGAATTATTACCTTAATTCTTTTTCTGATAAATGTACACCTAATAATAAGTTTCATTTCAATACCGTTGATAGTTATACTATTGGAAATATTTTAAAACACATTAAATCTAATGCTATAGGTGAAGATGGAATATCCTTGAAAATGATTTTAATTATTCTTCCAGTCATACTAGATTATATAACTCACATCATAAATACGTGTATTTTGGAGGGAGTAGTTCCGGATATCTGGAAAACAGCTATAGTGAAGCCCATAGCTAAGCAAAACACTTGCTCTACATTTGACGATTTGCGACCTATTAGTATTCTCCCAACACTTTCAAAAATATTAGAACGAGTTTGTTGCAATCAAATCATGAATTATACGATAGAAAATAATATTTTACCTTCTACCCAGTCAGGCTTTAGAAAAGGATATAGCACCAACACCTGCCTATTAAATATTGTAGATGATATTATATCCAACTTTGATAAATCTAAAGCATCTGTACTAATACAAATTGACTTTTCGAAGGCCTTCGACATGGTTAACCATAACTTGCTCCTTGCAAAGCTTAGGTATTATAATTTTTCGTCCAGTGCCATTCAGTTGTGTAAAAATTATTTTACTAATAGATTTTTTCGTGTAAATATGACAACGGATAGTAAAGTACTTAATTCTACGAATTTTCCTTCACGTTGCGGTGTTCCACAGGGATCTATATTGGGTCCACTATTCTTCCTAATTTATATTGCGGATATGCCATCTACTTTAAAATTTTGTTCCGCACACTCGTATGCTGATGATACGCAACTTTTAGCTACGGTTAGTCGCACTAAAATAGTCGAATCTACTGCAGCAATTAATGCAGATCTGGATAATCTTGTGCAGTGGATTAAGGATAATGGACTCAAGATAAATACTGAAAAATCATCACTCTTAGTTTTTGGAACCAATAACACTCCGGATTTATTTCTGGATGGTAGTAAGTTAATACGAAGCGTTGTAATTAAGAGCCTAGGTCTTTATATAGATGAGTCTCTGAATTTCAAAGCACATTTAATAAAGAAACTATCGGCGGCTAGGCTGAGACTTCGCCATTTGTATCAATTTCGTCATGTTCTTTCTTCTGAAGTAAAATTACGTATCATTAACACCTTAATTCTGCCGTTGTTTGACTATTGCGCGTGCGTATTCATTCCAAATTTGACGCAATCGGACAAACAAACTATTACTCTCCTCCAAAATTCGTGTTTGAGATATATCTACAGTGTAAGAAAATATGATCACATCTCTAGTTACCGTACAATGGCTAATATGATTTCAGTGGACGACCGCGTGAAAAACAGTTACATATGTCTTACACATAAAATTAAACTCACTGGTATTCCATCTTATCTATACGACAAGCTTATCTATAGATATTACAATTATGAGTTTCGCGAAAAAGATTTATATAGTGTACCAACGTTTAAGAAGACAAAATTTAAAAGTTCATTTTCATATCTTGCTCCAACATTATATAATAGTATCCCTGATAATTTGAAATCTCTATCAATTAACTCATTCAAAACTAATGTTTCCGAATTATTTAAAATTAAACACTGATTATTTTCTATGTATCTAGACTATATAATTATACCTGTTCTGCTGTAAAATTTGTAAATGTTAATTTCTGTATATTTGTATGTATATTTTGTACATGTCTTTCATTTATATTTTTTTGTAATTTCATATTGTATTGGTTAGGTGGAAGAGCAGCCTTTGGCTGAACCTCGCCATTGACTCGTTGTCAATAAAGTTTATTATTATTATTATTATTATATTCATGTTTCTGTCGTGTATAATGATTAATGTTGGTGAAATCAAGATAAAATTGCTGTTTTCAGCTTGCAAAAACATACAAAATGCTGTTTTCATGTATATAAACTGTCATATTTATGTATATGTCGTGTGTAATGGCTTATGTTTGCAAAATCAAGATAAAATAGCGGTTTTTAGCTTGCAAAAACATACAAAATGCTGTTTTCATGTATATAAACTGTCATATTCATGTATATGTCGTGTGTAATGGCTTATGTTTGCAAAATCAAGATAAAATAGCTGTTTTCAGCTTGCAAAAACATACAAAATGCTGTTTTCAAGTATTTAAACTGTCATATTCATGTTTCTGTCGTGTATAATGGCTAATGTTGGTGAAATCAAGATAAAATTGCTGTTTTAAGCATGCAAAAGCATACAAAACATGGTTTTAAAATATACAAACTTTCATATTCATGTGTATGTCGTGTGTAATGGCTTATGTTTGCAAAATCAAGATAAAATAGCTGTTTTCAGATTGCAAAAACATACAAAATTCTGTTTTCATGTATATAAACTGTCATATTTATGTATATGTCGGGTGTAATGGCTTATGTTTGCAAAATCAAGATAAAATAGCTGTTTTCAGTTTGCAAAAACATACAAAATGCTGTTTTCAAGTATTTAAACTGTCATATTCATGTTTCTGTCGTGTATAATGGTTAATGTTGGTGAAATCAAGATAAAATTGCTGTTTTAAGCATGCAAAAGCGTACAAAACACCGTTTTTAAGTATACAAACTGTCATATTCATGTATATGTCGTGTGTAATGGCTTATGTTTGCAAAATCAAGATAAAATAGCTGTTTTCAGCTTGCAAAAACATACAAAATGCTGTTTTCATGTATATAAACTGTCATATTTATGTATATGTCGTGTGTAATGGCTAATGTTGGTGAAATCAAGATAAAATTGCTGTTTTAAGCATGCCAAAGCATACAAAACACCGTTTTTAAGTATACAAACTGTCATATTCATGTATATGTCGGGTGTAATGGCTTATGTTTGCAAAATCAAGATAAAATAGCTGTTTTCAGCTTGCGAAACATACAAAATGCTGTTTTCAAGTATTTAAACTGTCATATTCATGTTTCTGTCGTGCATAATGGCTAATGTTGGTGAAATAAAGATAAAATTGCTGTTTTAAGCATGCAAAAACATACAAAATGCTGTTTTCAAGTATTTAAACTGTCATATTCATGTTTCTGTCGTGTATAATGATTAATGTTGGTGAAATCAAGATAAAATTGCTGTTTTCAGCTTGCAAAAACATACAAAATGCTGTTTTCATGTATATAAACTGTCATATTTATGTATATGTCGTGTGTAATGGCTTATGTTTGCAAAATCAAGATAAAATAGCGGTTTTTAGCTTGCAAAAACATACAAAATGCTGTTTTTCATGTATATAAACTGTCATATTCATGTATATGTCGTGTGTAATGGCTTATGTTTGCAAAATCAAGATAAAATAGCTGTTTTCAGCTTGCAAAAACATACAAAATGCTGTTTTCAAGTATTTAAACTGTCATATTCATGTTTCTGTCGTGTATAATGGCTAATGTTGGTGAAATCAAGATAAAATTGCTGTTTTAAGCATGCAAAAGCATACAAAAACATGGTTTTTAAAATATACAAACTTTCATATTCATGTGTATGTCGTGTGTAATGGCTTATGTTTGCAAAATCAAGATAAAATAGCTGTTTTCAGATTGCAAAAAACATACAAAATTCTGTTTTCATGTATATAAAACTGTCATATTTATGTATATGTCGGGTGTAATGGCTTATGTTTGCAAAATCAAGATAAAAATAGCTGTTTTCAGTTTGCAAAAACATACAAAATGCTGTTTTCAAGTATTTAAACTATCATATTCATGTTTTCTGTCGTGTATAATGGTTAATGTTGGTGAAATCAAGATAAAATTGCTGTTTTAAGCATGCAAAAGCGTACAAAACACCGTTTTTTAAGTATACAAACTGTCATATTCATGTATATGTCGTGTGTAATGGCTTATGTTTGCAAAATCAAGATAAAATAGCTGTTTAAAGCTTGCAAAAACATACAAAATGCTGTTTTCATGTATATAAACTG
>CAWWDY010001172.1:0-18137 GCA_963942605.1 Poecilus cupreus | reverse complement strand
ACTTTCCAAAACTGGAGAGACCTAAAGAAATATTTAACAGAAAATTTCGAAGATAAATTAACTAAAGAAACTATTTTATTAAAAATTTTAAGCATCAGAAGCACAAATAAAATACATGAAACTTTAATACATACATACATACATACATACATACATAACATCACGCTATGTCCCACTTAGTGGGGTAGCACGAACCCAGAAAAACAGTCAACCAACAATCAATCTCCTCCAAACATTCCTATCCTGACACACCACTTTCGCCTCGTCCACATTCATAGTGCGATTCATACATGCTCGTTTATTCTTCACACTCGGAATCATTCGTTCACGCAACAAACCATCAATCATACCCAACCAGTTATTCCTCGGACGCCCGCGCAATCGTTCACCTTCAATCTCACCCTCATATATTAGTTTCACCAACCTTTCATTCGACATTCGCTCAACATGTCCAAACCACCTCAACTGACTCACTCCCACTTTCTTAACAACATTCTTCTCAATCTCACACTCATCATACACCAATGTATTCCGTATACGATCACGTCTCGTATACCCACATACTCCTCTCAAATATCTCATTTCCACAGCAGTTATACGTCGTTCATGCTTCTTCATCCACACCCAACCTTCAGAACCATACATCAATGTAGGCACTAACACACCATTATAAACACTCAATCGAGCATCTCTAGATACATTCACGTTTCGAGCAAATGTACCCAGAGCACCCAATACCTTGCACCCTGCAGACACTCGCCTTTCAATCTCCCGGTCAATACGTCCATCCCTCGAGAACATACTACCCAAATATACAAATTCATTCACTTGTTCCAGTCTCACACCATTCACTGAAACATTACAATCAGTCACCAAATCATTCTTCTCAAACACCAACACTTTACATTTATCGACATTCAATAGCAGATTTAAACCTTTCCCTACTTCATTTATGCTCACAATCATTCTTCTCAATTGCTCCTCAGTTTCACCCAACACAACAACATCATCCGCATAAGCTAACGCAGGCACTATACGTCCACCAATACGTACACCATCCGTTCCATTCAATGCCTTTCGTAACAACACATCCATATACAAATTAAACAACCAAGGAGACATTCCACAACCCTGTTTCACACCAACATCTATACGAAACCAATCACTCAATCTGCCATCAACTCTCACCGCAGCCTCACTTCCTTCATACAACGCTCGAATCGCTCCCAACAAATTACCATCCACACCGTACTCTACAAGTACATCCCACATAGTCTCTCGAAGAACACTGTCATACGCTTTCTTTAAATCGAGAAAGCCACAGAACACCTTTTTGTTCTTATCAAGTGACTTCTCAACAATCATTCGAAGAGAAAACAATTGATCTACACAACCTCTCTCAGGCAAAAAACCTCCTTGCATACCACTTAACTTCGAAATTGTTAAGGCTCGCACCTTATGAATTAGGATTTTTCCATACAACTTCCCTACCACACTCAATAAACTTATCGCTCGAAAATTTGTACATTCACTCGAACTGCCTTTGCCTTTAAATAAAGGACAAATAACAGCACGTTTCCAATCATCAGGAGCCACGCACCGTTTCAAACAAAATCTGAACAAATAAACTAACCAATCAAATAATCTTTCACCACCATATTTCAACATTTCATTTGTTATGCCATCCAAACCGGGAGCCTTACCATTCTTTAGACGCATCAATGCAAAGCTGACATCACCTTCATCTATATCCCATTCAACGTTTATAGCATTTCTTGCATTTCCTCCTCTATTATTCACTCCATTTACACCACCATACAATTCCTTAAAATACTCACACCATCTATTCCTAACATCTGACTCATTCCACAACAAATCACCATTCACACTCTTAATTGCTTTCACTGGTCTTGTACTCCCACCTCTCAATCTCTTTACAGTCTGCCAAAACATTCTCTTATTCATACTAAAATCATTCGTTAATCTTTCACTCATCAATTCATCAAAACGTGCCTTACTTTCTCTTACGACTCTCTTGACACATTTATTCTTCCTCTTGTATTCCATCAGGCATTCATCACGCAAAGTTCCTGGTACATCCTTCACATTCAAAAATTTCAAATACGCCCTCTTTTTCTCCTCAATTGCTTCTTTCACTTCTTCATTCCACCATGCATTCCTCGAACGACAGCCTAACTTACATTCACCACAAATTTCTTTCGCACATTGAAGGACAATGCCCTTAAATTTCACCCAAACATCATTTATGCAACAATCAAAATTAGGCTCACATTCAGGCAAAGATTCGTTCAATTTCTCTACAAATAACCCTCGAACATCCTCATTCTGCAAAACATTGGATTTCACACGAAACAAGCTCCCAGAACCTTGTACCCTCATTCTCCAACATTTACCTAGACGTATACGCGACACAACCAAATAATGGTCATTCGTTCCGAGCTCAGCCCCTCTTTTCACACGCGTATCAACAACCAAACTCCTCAAGCGCTCATCATACAAAACAAAATCAATCACACTACGTCTATTCGTACTTACATTCTCCCAAGTATATATATGAGCTAACTTATGTTTAAAAATTGAATTGGAAATGAAGAGGTTCCGCTCCATACAAAAAGAGACTATTTTCCTACCGTTATCATTCACTCTAGAATCCCCAAATTTACCTAACACGCTACCAGACACACTACTCTTTACACCCACCCAACCATTTAAATCACCACAAACAATCACTTTCTCGCCAGGATCACACGCATCAATCACGCTATCTAACAAATTCCAAAATTGATCCTTTGCAAGATCACTTTCAGATTCAGTTGGGCCGTAAACGGACACAACGAAGATTCTATGAAAGCCTACCTTTAATCTGCACCATAAAATTCTCTCCGAAATACAACCATAATTTCTAATACATGCTTTCATTCGTTCACTTACAACCATACCCACACCATGTTTCGCTCTAGCATTCGCACACACACCCGACCATATACAAAACATTCCATCCACCTCTTCCTCGCCACAACCTTTCTGCATCGTTTCGCTCACACATAAAACATCCACATTATACGTACGCATTGCAGACATCAATTCATTTTTCTTTCCATTTATACCTCTCACATTCCACGTAGCAAACTTACATTCATCAAACTTCGCCCATTTATTCTTCATTTTCACAAAATGAAAGATTGAAAAGGAGACGGGTTCTCTCGGTACAAGAGTAGGAGTCAAGGTAGCTTACCAGGCTTATCCTTGATAAAGAAAGAAAGGTAATAAATTATATCATACACTTAAATATACATTGACAAACCCGTAACTATCCCGTAACCAATGTAAATAAAATGAAAAAACGTCAAAAAATTATGCAAAATTATAAAAATTAACCTAAACTTGAATATAAATTAAAGATAATACTTAGCTTTATTATGTGTGAGGTGCTGAAACCAAATATCACTAAATCTCAGTAGAGGAAGGCGAAAAACCCAATCAAAAGTCAAAAATTAGACCAGATGACAGGAACGCACCTACTTCTGTTCCACTGCACACTTGACGTATACAATACAATTTAAAAATGACTTTGCAAAATATAAATCAAAAGTTCATTTATTAAATTATAACACAGCTCAGAAAACTATCTTAATAAATGAAATACAAGAATTAGTCGTGAAACATTTCATTACATTACTACCAATTCATGTTCGAGGATC
The DNA here is from genome assembly GCA_963942605.1 of Poecilus cupreus. NCBI lineage: Eukaryota > Metazoa > Arthropoda > Insecta > Coleoptera > Carabidae > Poecilus > Poecilus cupreus. The sequence goes on along the minus strand of CAWWDY010001172.1, from coordinate 14,415 downwards.
TTTTATTACAAATAACCCCACTACATTAGAAATGTGTGAAAATTTATTTACGAATGATTATAATTATGCACTCCAAACTTTTAAAAGTCCATTGTTGAGATCAGATAACCCTCAACAATCGCAAAAAACATTTCACAATAATATACCACCACAAAGATTCCCAGGGCAACAATTCCCTTCAAAACCTATAAATGTCCAACAGAGTTCCGGTAAACAAAGCATGCCTTTTGCTTCTAAACAAAACGCGTATAATGCCGTCAGAACTAGACAACAATTTAAACCTCAACCCATGTCTGGGATAACAAAAAGTACAATCCCAATGAGTACACAAACAATAAAACAAAATTATTTACAAACAAATGTCGAATACGAACCCGAAAATTTGGAAACATATTTCCAAGAAAATCAAAATTTTGACGAAAACCCAGATTTTGAAAATCAGTCAAATGATAATTTTTTAGAGTCCATAGAGCCTCAAAACCAAGAAACATAGTTATGACTTCAGTCACAAACAAGATTCCTGTTATTAATTTATCAAACTATAAAGTACTAATAGATTCAGGATCAGATGTAAATCTTATTAGTGAAAATATGGCAAAATTGTATAAATCAAAAATTGTAAGTGAGAATTTGACTTTTAAAACAGCTAATTCAAAAGTTCATTGCAAAAATTCTATAACTATAAAAATTTTTAATCAACCTCAAAAATTTTTTATTCATACTTTCCATAAAGATTGTGATTTATTATTTGGTATAAATATATTAAAAGACTTGAAATGCGAAATAAATTTCGCTAATGAAAAAATTAAAATGAATAATATAGAATTTTCATTTATTCCAATGACAGAACCAAATTTTTGTAAATTGAATTTTCGATCAGAACATTTAAATAATGTTCAAAAACAAAAAATAAATAAATTATTAGAACAATACACTGAACTCTTCCCAAAAGAGAACGAAAATTTATCATGTACTACACACACTAAACATAAAATTTTGACTAAAGATAATACCCCTATATATACGAAAAACTATAGACTACCACAGACATTTGAGAATGACATTGAAGACCACGTACAAAATTTATTAAAAACCGGTGTAATTAGAAAATCAAATAGCCCTTATAATTCCCCTATTTGGATTGTCCCCAAAAAAACAGACGCATCAGGAAAACGAAAAACACGTCTCGTAATAGATTACAGAAAATTAAATGCAAATACTAGAGAAGATAAATATCCTCTCCCTAATATTGATACACTGTTAGATAAAATTGGTAAACCAAAATTTTTTACTACTCTTGATCTACATTCAGAATTTCATCAAATTTCGGTAGAAAAAGATGATATAGAAAAAACTGCTTTTAGCACCCCATCAGGTCATTATGAATTTGTTAGAATGCCTTTCGGACTTATTAATGCACCAGCAACATTCCAACGTATGATGAACGAAATTTTAGGAGATTTAATTAACAAAATTTGTCTCGTTTATATGGACGATATTATAATTCTTAGTAAAACGGAAGAAGAACATTTACAAAATTTAAAACTTGTTCTTGAAAAATTAAAAAATGCAAACTTACAAATACAAATTGATAAGAGTGAATTTATGAAAACAGAAATAGAATATTTAGGATTTGTTATATCAGAACAAGGTCTTAAACCTAATCTCAAAAAAATAGAAGCCATTGATAAAATTACAATTCCGAAAACACAAAAAGAAATTAAATCATTTCTCGGAAAATTATCTTGGTATAGACGCTTCATACCTAATTTTTCAAAATTAACGAAACCTTTTACAGCATGTTTGAAGAAAAATAAAACAATTGATATAACTAATAAAGATTATCAAGAAGCATTTCAAAAATCTAAAGAATTAATTAGTAACCCCCCTATACTAAGCTTCCCTGATTTTTCTAAACCATTTATCTTAACAACTGACGCATCAAATTACGCCATGGGTTCAGTACTCTCACAAGTACAAGATAACGTAGAAAAACCTTTAGCATACGCGTCAAAAACTTTTAATAATCACGAACAAAACTACTCTACAGTAGAAAAAGAATTAAAATCTATCATTTGGTCGGTACAAAATTTTAGAACTTACCTATACGGCAGAAAATTTATTATTCGAACGGATCACAGACCTTTAACTTGGTTATTTAACATGAAAAATGGAAATCAAAAATTAATGAGATGGAAAATTGAATTAAGTGAATACAATTTTGAAATCGAGTATTTACCAGGCAAAACAAACAAAATTGCTGATTATTTATCCCGAATAAAAGAACCTTTCAAAATTAATTACATAACTGGAGACGTAACTGAAACAGAAATATTTTGTCATTGCGTTTCTAAAGACAACTATTTTGGTAAAGGACTAGCTTCACAAATAGACGAACAATTTACTAGTAAAAAATACTGTGAGAATAACTATAAAAATCAAAATATAGTAATTCAAAATTTTGAAAATAAAACAATTCTACATCTGTATACAAAAGACACGTATAAAGAAAATGTTAACGTGAAACAATTAAAATCTTGTCTTATTAGTCTGAGAGACTATTTAATTAAAAATGACTTATTTGAAATTAATATGCCATACCTATCATGTGGATTAGACAAATTTAAAAAAGAAAAATTAATTCAATTATTAAATAATATTTTTAAAGATACAAATATCCAAATTAATATTTACGAATTACCTCAAAATTTCGTAAACTCACAAGAAATTGATAACTTCCTAAAGAACCATTCAAACGAATCGGTAGACAGTTTATTAAATAACGCTGAAGATGTTGAGAGAGAATTAGAAACTTTAACAATTGACACTGTTCATTCCTCACCAGAAGAACCTATAAATGGTTTAAAATTTTTGGAAAATCGAATTAATGTAGCTGATAATCAAATAATAATACAAGAAGGTGAAGAAAATAATGTTGAAATAAAAAGATTATTTAATTGTAAAAAATTAAGAATTATACTTTCATTAGAACCAGAAAATAAAGAAACTCAACTGTTTGAATTTATTTTAAATTATATAGTACCTAAAATACGATATTATTGTATTTGTACAGATGAAATTGCTAATACTTTAAATAAATTAATACAGAGTAAATTTGAATTCGGATCAGTAAACTTAATAAGAGTTAATCAACAAGTTGAAGACGTAGAAAACGAGAATGAACAGGATGAAACAATATTTAATTACCATCACGGAAAGACAAACCACCGCGGCATATTAGAAACTTATAATAAATTAAAAACAAAATATTATTGGCCAAAAATGTTAGAAACCATAACTGCATTCATAAATAAATGTGAAACTTGTAAGAAATGTAAATATGACAGACAACCCCCAAAACTAGAAGATCAACTTACACCAACTCCTCAACGACCTTTTGAAATAATAAATTTAGATATATTAACTTTAGATTCAAAATATTATCTTACAATATTTGATCAATTTTCAAAATATGCTCAAATATATTTTATAAAAAATAAAACCTGTAATAATATTATAAACATAGTTTCAAATTTTATTAAAGAAAGATTACAACCACAAACAATCATTTGCGACTCAGGAAAAGAATTTGATAACTTAGCTTTTAAAACTTTCTGTCATAATAATCAAATAAATCTACACATTACATCCGTTGGTAATCCAAAATCAAACGCAATAGAAAGACTACATTCCACCCTTATAGAACACTTGCGAATCTTATTCCAAAAGTATCCAAATAAAAACTTAGATGAAATACTGACGATGACTATACTAGCTTACAACGACACCATACATTCCATCACGAAATTATCACCGAATGAAATACTATACGGTAGAGATTACTCACACATCCGACCAAGGATGACCTTAACAGACGAACAGCGAATAGAAATATTTCAAAAAAATAAACAAAATGAACATGATAAATTACGAAATAAAATTGTGAACGAAAAATTAAAACGTCATAAACCAAATAAAATTTATACAAAATTTCAAAATGCCTCTCAAGCTTTTCTTAAACAAAATCCCAGACTGATAACAAAATTTAAAAAACCATTGTTTGAAAAAGTAAAAATTGATAATTATAATGATAAGAATCATACCATTGAAGTAAAAGGAAAACTTCATAAAAGAAAAGTAAAAATTAATAAATTAAAATTATAATTTGTTACAGATTAATATCCTTATCTCACGGTCAATTCCTTCAAGATATTTCCGATAACAACGGATACAAATTATTAGAATTAGGTAAAACCTATATTAATGAATATGATATTTACGCTTATTTTAATTATGACTTACAACCCTTATTTTCAAATTTCCAATCTATTACTAATATAATTAAAACTTTTAACAACAATTCTAAACCATTGCAAAAGCAAAATATTGACACATTTAATGTAATGAATATGACTTACGAAAATACAGAAAATCAAATTAATAAATTAAAGATTCATAAAAGAAATAAACGAGGATTAATAAATGGATTGGGTACAGTTATAAAATCCATTTCCGGAAATTTAGATCAAAATGACGCAGAACATTATGAACAATTATTTAAACAAATTAAAGATAATGAAGAAAATTTAGAAGGAGAAATAAAAAATAATTTACACTTTTTGAAAGATTTTACTAAACATTTTAACGAACAAATTAATAAAGTAAATATTAATGAAAAAAAACTTTTTGATCAAATTCAATATTTAAAAGAACAAATTAATAAACGAGATAATAAAGACGCATTAATTTTATTTAATTCAAAATTACAGTTAGTAATTTCCTTGTTAAATCATATTCAAATGATTATTTCTCAAATAAACGAAAGTATTAATTTTTGTTCCTTGCACACTTTCGATGTAAGTCTAATATCTTTTGAAAATTTACAAGAAATGTTACCTACGTATGATATAGTTGAAATTTCAAAATTATTAACAGTCAATTGTAACCATGACAAAAATAAAATATATTTTATAATAACTATACCTATTATGTCAGAGAAGACTCATGATCTGTATCAAATGACAATGATTCCCTTTAAACAAAATAACATGTATTATTTATATGACCAAGAGACAACAATGTATATTGACAACAATGTTAAGGTTGATGATTGCCTAATCAATAATAAGTATTATTATTGTAAAACTAATAACGTAAAAATAAGTGAATGTATTAACCAATTGTTGTACAGCAATAATAGTAAATGTGAAATTAAACAAATAACATCTCATAATAATATAATTCGTATACCAAACTCTAATGAATTAATCATATTTAGCCCTGATGTTGAAATTGATTGTAAAAATATTAAAGAAATAAAAAGTATACAAGGAATATTCCAGGTTTCTAGTACAAATCAATGTAAAATTAATAAATATGTCTTTAAAACTTTTGTAAATGAATATAAAGAAATTAAACTTCAATCTCCACAATCAATTATGTCAGAGATAAAATTAAATAAAAATGAAACATCTGATGGAACAAAAACTCAATCACCACATTGAATTGGAGTCAACATATAATTTTTTTAGCTAAAAAGCTAGCAAGTGTAATTTTTTTAATACGTAAATTGTATCCTGTGTTAAGTATGGAATCCTTATTAACAGTTTATTTTGGTCTTTTTCATTCGTGCCTACACTACGGTGTTATTTTGTGGGGTAATTCTCCGAAAGCAATCAGAATTTTTCGACTTCAAAAACAAGCTGTTCGATTAATTATGGGAGTCAATATGAGAGAACACTGCAAACCTCTTTTTATTAGACTCAAAATATTGCCATTGCCTTGTTTATATATTTATAAATCACTTATGGAAATTCACAAAAATAAAGAAAATTTCAGATTAGCTTCTGATATTCATAATTATAGAACAAGAAACTCAAATCAAGTTCGCTCCCAGTGTTTTAAATTAAGTATATCAAAAAATAATTCCTTTGATATTAATTTATATAACTTTCTGCCCCTTGATTTACGAAATTCAAATGAACTTATTTTTAAACTTAAAGTTAAGCGTTTCCTACTACGTCATTGTTTTTACTCTTTATATGAATATTATAATTATAAATGGCTTGATGAGGACTGGATTTGATATGGTTGCATTTGCATTACTCAACTCTTTTTTTAAATTTGTAAGTCTTTGTATTTTTCTATTGACCTGCTATAAACAATTTTATATTGTAATATAGTTAAACAAAATAAACTAAACTAAACTAAACTAAACCACATTTAAGTAATGAAGTAGAACATCAGATTTCTTTTCCATCTAATATTTCTTAGCCATCATCTAGAAGGGGAGGTATTATGTAGCCCTATTAGATGCTGACTTAACAAATATGAGATGAATCTCTGAGAGAATATCTCACGTAGTAATAAGAAACCTTTATGATAAGAAATAGTATAAATAAGCGTTAGAGTAAGAAATGTTATCCTTTTTGCTGTAGAACTTCAAAGTAGAAACTGCTAAATAAAGCCTGTATATTAAAATCGAAAAATTCATTTTTTTTATTATATATCGGTCACGATCATATAATTTGTATATGTCGTGTGTAATGGCTTATGTTTGCAAAATCAAGATAAAATAGCTGCTTTCAGCTTGCAAAAACATACAAAATGCTGTTTTTAAGTATTCAAACTCTCATATTCATGTTTCTGTCGTGTATAATGGCTAATGTTGGTGAAATCAAGATAAAATTGCAGTTTTAAGCATGCAAAAGCATACAAAACACCGTTTTTAAGTATACAAACTGTCATATTCATGTATACGTCGTGTGTAATGGCTTATGTTTGCAAAATCAAGATAAAATAGCTATTTTCAGCTTGCAAAAACATACAAAATGCTGTTTTCAAGTATTTAAACTGTCATATTCATGTTTCTGTCGTGTATAATGGCTAATATTGGTGAAATCAAGATAAAATTGCAGTTTCAAGCATGCAAAAGCATACAAAACACCGTTTTTAAGTATACAAACTGTCATATTCATGTATACGTCGTGTGTAATGGCTTATGTTTGCAAAATCAAGATAAAATAGCTATTTTCAGCTTGCAAAAACATACAAAATGCTGTTTTCAAGTATTTAAACTGTCATATTCATGTTTCTGTCGTGTATAATGGCTAATGTTGGTGAAATAAAGATAAAATTGCTGTTTTAAGCATGCAAAAGTATACAAAACACCGTTTTTAAGTATACAAACTGTCATATTCAAATATATGTCGTGTGTAATGGCTTATGTTTGCAAAATCAAGATAAAATAGCTGCTTTCAGCTTGCAAAAACATACAAAATGCTGTTTTCAAGTATTTAAAATCTCATATTCATGTTTCTGTCGTGTGAAATGGCTAATGTTGGTGATATCAAGATAAAATTGCAGTTTTAAGCATGCAAAAGCATACAAAACACCGTTTTTAAGTATACAAACTGTCATATTCATGTATATGTCGTGTGTAATGGCTTATGTTTGCAAAATCAAAATAAAATTGCTGTTTTCAGCTTGCAAAAACATACAAAATGCTGTTTTCAAATTTAAACTGTCATATTCATGTTTCTGTCGTGCATTATGGCTAATGTTGGTGAAATCAAGATAAAATTGCTGTTTTAAGCATGCAAAAGCATACAAAACACCGTTTTTAAGTATACAAACTGTCATATTCATGTATACGTCGTGTGTAATGGCTTATGTTTGCAAAATCAAGATAAAATAGCTGTTTCAGCTTGCAAAAACATAAAGTGCTGCTTTCAAGTATTTAAACTGTCATATTCATGTTTCTGTCGTGTATAATGGCTAATGTTGGTGAAATAAAGATAAAATTGCTGTTTTAAGCATGCAAAAGTATACAAAACACCGTTTTTAAGTTTACAAACTGTCATATTCATGTATATGTCGTGTGTAATGGCTTATGTTTGCACATTCAAGAAAAAATAGCTGTTTTCAGCTTCAAAAACATTCAAAATGCTGTTTTTAAGTATTTAAACTGTCATATTCATGTTTCTGACGTGTATAATGGCTAATGTTGGTGAAATCAAGATTAAATTGCAGTTTTAAGCATGCAAAAGCATACTAAACACCGTTTTTAAGTATACAAACTGTCATATTCATGTATATGTCGTGCGTAGTGGCTTATGTTTGCAAAATCAAGATAAAATAGCTGTTTTTAGCTGGCAAAAACAAACAAAATGCTGTTTTCAAGTATTTAAACTGTCATATTCATGTTTCTGTTGTGTATAATAGCTAATGTTGGTGAAATCAAGATAAAATTGCTGTTTTAAGCATGCAAAAGCATACAAAACACCGTTTTTAAGTTTACAAACTGTCATTTTCATGTATATGTCGTGTGTAATGGCTTATGTTTGCAAAATCAAGATAAAATAGTTGTTTTCAGCTTGCAAAAACATACAAAATGCTGTTTTCAAGTATTTAAACTGTCATATTCATGTTTCTGTCGTGTATAATGGCTAATGTTGGTGAAATCAAGATAAAATTGCTGTTTTAAGCATGCAAAAGCATACAAAACACCGTTTTTAAGTATACAAATTGTCATATTCATGTATATGTCGTGTGTAATGGCTTATGTTTGTAAAATCAAGATAAAATAGCTGTTTCAGCTTGCAAAAACATAAAATGCTGTTTTCAAGTATTTAAACTGTCATATTCATGTTTCTGTCGTGTATAATGGCTAATGTTGGTGAAATAAAGATAAAATTGCTGTTTTAAGCATGCAAAAGTATACAAAACACCGTTTTTAAGTAAACAAACTGTCATATTCAAATATATGTCGTGTGTAATGGCTTATGTTTGCAAAATCAAGATAAAATAGCTGCTTTCAGCTTGCAAAAACATACAAAATGCTGTTTTCAAGTATTTAAACTCTCATATTCATGTTTCTGTCGTGTATAATGGCTAATGTTGGTGATATCAAGATAAAATTGCAGTTTTAAGCATGCAAAAGCATACAAAACACCGTTTTTAAGTATACAAACTGTCATATTCATGTATATGTCGTGTGTAATGGCTTATGTTTGCAAAATCAAAATAAAATTGCTGTTTTCAGCTTGCAAAAACATGCAAAATGCTGTTTTCAAATATTTAAACTGTCATATTCATGTTTCTGTCGTGCATTATGGCTAATGTTGGTGAAATCAAGATAAAATTGCTGTTTTAAGCATGCAAAAGCATACAAAACACCGTTTTTAAGTATACAAACTGTCATATTCATGTATACGTCGTGTGTAATGGCTTATGTTTGCAAAATCAAGATAAAATAGCTGTTTCAGCTTGCAAAAACATACAAAATGCTGTTTTCAAGTATTTAAACTGTCATATTCATGTTTCTGTCTTGTATAATGGCTAATGTTGGTGAAATCAAGATAAAATTGCTGTTTTAAGCATACAAAAGCATACAAAACACCGTTTTTAAGTATACAAACTGTCATATTCATGTATATGTCGTGTGTAATGGCTTATGTTTGCAAAATCATGATAAAATAGCTGTTTTCAGCTTGCAAAAAATACAAAATGCTGTTTTCAAGTATTTAAACTGTCATATTCATGGTTCTGTCGTGTATAATGGATAATGTTGGTGAAATCAAGATAAAATTGCTGTTTTAAGCATGCAGAAGCATACAAAACACTGTTTTTAAGTATACAAACTGTCATATTCATGTATATGTCGTGTGTAATGGCTTATGTTTGCAAAATCAAGATAAAATAGCTGTTTTCAGCTTGAAAAAACATAAAAAATGCTGTTTTCAAGTATTTAAACAGTCATATTCATGGTTCTGTCGTGTATAATGGATAATGTTGATGAAATCAAGATAAATTGCTGTTTTAAGCATGCAGAAGCATACAAAACACTTTTTTTAAGTATACAAACTGTCATATTCATGTATATGTCGTGTGTAATGGCTTATGTTTGCAAAATCAAGATAAAATAGCTGTTTTCAGCTTGCATAACATAAAAAATGCTGGTTTCAAGTATTTAAATTGTCATATTCATGTTTCTGTCGTGTATAATGGCTAATGTTGGTGAAATCAAGATAAAATTGTTGTTTTAAGCATGCAAAAGCATACAAAACACCGTTTTTAAGTATACAAACTGTCATATTCATGTATATGTCGTGTGTACTGGCTTATGTTCGCAAAATCAAGATAAAATAGCTGCTTTCAGCTTGCAAAAACATACAAAATGCTGTTTTTAAGTATTCAAACTCTCATATTTATGTTTCTGTCGTGTATAATGGCTAATGTTGGTGAAATCAAGATAAAATTGCAGTTTTAAGCATGCAAAAGCATACAAAACACCGTTTTTAAGTATACAAACTGTCATATTCATGTATATGTCGTGTGTAATGGCTTATGTTTGCAAAATCAAAATAAAATTGCTGTTTTCAGTTTGCAAAAACATACAAAATGCTGTTTTCAAGTATTTAAACTGTCATATTCATGTTTCTGTCGTGCGTAATGGCTAATGTTGGTGAAATCAAGATAAAATTGCTGTTTTAAGCATGCAAAAGCATACAAAACACCGTTTTTAAGTATACAAACTGTCATATTCATGTATACGTCGTGTGTAATGGCTTATGTTTGCAAAATCAAGATAAAATAGCTGTTTTCAGCTTGCAAAAACATACAAAATGCTGTTTTCAAGTATTTAAACTGTCATATTCATGTTTCTGTTGTGTATAATGGCTAATGTTGGTGAAGTCAAGATAAAATTGCAGTTTTAAGCATGCAGAAGCATACAAAACACTGTTTTTAAGTATACAAACTGTCATATTCATGTATATGTCGTGTGTAATGGCTTATGTTTGCAAAATCAATATAAAATAGCTGCTTTCAGCTTGCAAAAACATACAAAATGCTGTTTTTAAGTATTCAAACTCTCATATTCATGTTCCTGTCGTGTATAATGGCTAATGTTGGTGAAATCAAGATAAAATTGCAGTTTTAAGCATGCAAAAGCATACAAAACACCGTTTTTAAGTATACAAACTGTCATATTCATGTATATGTCGTGTGTAATGGCTTATGTTTGCAAAATCAAGATAAAATAGCTGCTTTCAGCTTGCAAAAACATACAAAATGCTGTTTTCAAGTATTTAAACTCTCATATTCATGTTTCTGTCGTGTATAATGGCTAATGTTGGTGAAATCAAGATAAAATTGCAGTTTGAAGCATGCAAAAGCATACAAAACATCGTTTTTAAGTATACAAACTGTCATATTCATGTATATGTCGTGTGTAATGGCTTATGTTTGCAAAATCAAGATAAAATAGCTGTTTTCAGATTGAAAAAACATACAAAATGCTGTTTTCAAGTATTTAAACTGTCATATTCATGTTTTTGTCGTGTATAATGGCTACTGTTGGTAAAATCAAGATAAAATTGCAGTTTTAAGCATGCAAAAGCATACAAAACACCGATTTTAAGTATACAAACTGTCATATTCATGTATATGTCGTGTGTAATGGCTTATGTTTGCAAAATCAAGATAAAATAGCTGTTATCAGCTTGCAAAAACATACAAAATGCTGTTCTCAAGTATTTAAACTGTCATATTCATGTTTCTGTCCTGTATAATGGCTAATGTTTGTGAAATCAAGATAAAATTGCAGTTTTAAGCATGCAAAAGCATACAAAACACCGTTTTTAAGTATAAGAACTGTCATATTTATGTATATGTCGTGTGTATAGGCTTATGTTTGCAAAATCAAAACAAAATAGCTGCTTTCAACTTGCAAAAACATACAAAATGCTGTTTTCAAGTATTTAAACTGTCATATTCATGTTTCTGTCGTGTATAATGGCTAATGTTGGTAAAATCAAGATAATATTGCAGTTTTAAGCATGCAAAAGCATACAAAACTCCGTTTTTAAGTATACAAACTGTCATATTCATGTATATGTCGTGTGTAATGGCTTATGTTTGCAAAATCAAAATAAAATTGCTGTTTTCAGTTTGCAAAAACATACAAAATGCTGTTTTCAAGTATTTAAACTGTCATATTCATGTTTCTGTCGTGCGTAATGGCTAATGTTGGTGAAATCAAGATAAAATTGCTGTTTTAAGCATGCAAAAGCATACTAAACACCGTTTTTAAGTATACAAACTGTCATATTCATGTATATGTCGTGCGTAGTGGCTTATGTTTGCAAAATCAAGATAAAATAGCTGTTTTTAACTGGCAAAAACAAACAAAATGCTGTTTTCAAGTATTTAAACTCTCATATTCATGTTTCTGTCGTGTATAATGGCTAATGTTGGTGAAATCAAGATAAAATTGCAGTTTGAAGCATGCAAAAGCATACAAAACATCGTTTTTAAGTATACAAACTGTCATATTCATGTATATGTCGTGTGTAATGGCTTATGTTTGCAAAATCAAGATAAAATAGCTGTTTTCAGCTTGAAAAAACATACAAAATGCTGTTTTCAAGTATTTAAACTGTCATATTCATGTTTTTGTCGTGTATAATGGCTACTGTTGGTAAAATCAAGATAAAATTGCAGTTTTAAGCATGCAAAAGCATACAAAACACCGATTTTAAGTATACAAACTGTCATATTCATGTATATGTCGTGTGTAATGGCTTATGTTTGCAAAATCAAGATAAAATAGCTGTTATCAGCTTGAAAAAACATACAAAATGCTGTTTTCAAGTAATAAACTCTCATATTCATGTTTCTGTCGTGTATAATGGCTAATGTTGGTGAAATCAAGATAAAATTGCAGTTTTAAGCATGCAAAAGCATAAAAAACACCGTTTTTAAGTATACAAACTGTCATATTCATGTATATGTCGTGTGTAATGGCTTATGTTTGCAAAATCAAAATAAAATTGCTGTTTTCAGCTTGCAAAACAAACAAAATGCTGTTTTCAAGTATTTAAACTGTCATATTCATGTTTCTGTCGTGCATAATGGCTAATGTTGGTGAAATCAAGATAAAATTGCTGTTTTAAGCATGCAAAAGCATGCAAAACACAGTTTTTAAGTATACAAACTGTCATATTCATGTATACGTCGTGTGTAATGGCTTATGTTTGCAAAATCAAGATAAAATAGCTGTTTTCAGCTTGCAAAAACATACAAAATGCTGTTTTCAAGTATTTAAACTGTCATATTCATGTTTCTGTCGGGTATAATGGCTAATGTTGGTGAAATCAAGATAAAATTGCAGTTTCAAGCATGCAAAAGCATACAAAACACCGTTTTTAAGTATACAAACTGTCATATTCATGTATACGTCGTGTGTAATGGCTTATGTTTGCAAAATCAAAATAAAATAGCTGTTTTCAGCTTGCAAAAACATACAAAATGCTGTTTTCAAGTATTTAAATTGGCATATTCATGTTTCTGTCATGTATAATGGCTAATGTTGGTGAAATCAAGATAAAATTGCAGTTTCAAGCATGCAAGAGCATACAAAACACCGTTTTTAAGTATACAAACTGTCATATTAATGTATATGTCGTGTGTAATGGCTTATGTTTGCAAAATCAAGATAAAATAGCTGTTTCAGCTTGCAAAAACATAAAATGCTGTTTTCAAGTATTTAAACTGTCATATTCATGTTTCTGTCGTGTATAATGGCTAATGTTGTTGAAATAAAGATAAAATTGCTGTTTTAAGCATGCAAAAGTATACAAAACACCGTTTTTAAGTATACAAACTGTCATATTCATGTATATGTCGTGTGTAATGGCTTATGTTTGCAAAATCAAGATAAAATAGCTGTTTTCAGCTTCAAAACATTCAAAGTGCTGTTTTCAAGTATTTAAACTGTCATATTCATGTGTCTGACGTGTATAATGGCTAATGTTGGTGAAATCAAGATAAAGATGCTGTTTTAAGCATGCAAAAGCATACTAAACACCGTTTTTAAGTATACAAACTGTCATATTCATGTATATGTCGTGTGTAGTGGCTTATGTTTGCAAAATCAAGATAAAATAGCTGTTTTTAGCTTGCAACAACAAACAAAATGCTGTTTTCAAGTACTTAAACTGTCATATTCATGTTTCTGTCGTGTATAATGGCTAATGTTGGTGATCTCAAGATAAAATTGCTGTTTGAAGCATGCAGAAGCATACAAAACACCGTTTTTAAGTATACAAACTGTCATATTCATGTATATGTCGTGTGTAATGGCTTATGTTTGCAAAATCAAGATAAAATAGCTGTTTTCAGCTTGCAAAAACATACAAATGCTGGTTTCAAGTATTTAAATTGTCATATTCATGTTTCTGTCGTGTATAATGGATAATGTTGGTGAAATCAAGATAAAATTGCTGTTTTAAGCATGCAGAATCATACAAAACACTGTTTTTAAGTATACAAACTGTCATATTCATGTATATGTCGTGTGTAATGGCTTATGTTTGCAAAATCAAGATAAAATAGCTGTTTTCAGCATGAAAA
>CAWWDY010001171.1:0-34839 GCA_963942605.1 Poecilus cupreus | reverse complement strand
AGCGTTTTTCTATGTTTTTGCAAGTTTAAAACAGCAATTTTATCGTCATTTCTCATAAATCGCCGTTTCACACGAAAGAAACCTGAATTTATCAGTTTGAATAGTTAAAAACAGCGTTTTTCTATGTTTTTGCAAGTTTAAAACAGCAATGTTATCGTCATTTCTCATAAATCGCCGTTTCACACGAAAGAAACATGAATTTATCAGTTTGAATAGTTCAAAACAGCGTTTTCTATGTTTTTGCAAGTTTTAAAACGGCAGTTTTATCGTGATTTCACAAAAATCCACCGTTTCGAACGAAAGAAACCTGAATTTATCAGTTTGAATAGTTAAAAACAGCGTTTTTCTATGTTTTTGCAAGTTTAAAACAGCAATTTTATCGTCATTTCTCATAAATCGCCGTTTCACACGAAAGAAACATGAATTTATCAGTTTGAATAGTTAAAAACAGCGTTTTTCTATGTTTTTGCAAGTTTAATACAGCAATTTTATCGTCATTTCTCATAAATCGCCGTTTCACACGAAAGAAACATGAATTTGTCAGTTTGAATAGTTCAAAACAGCGTTTTTCTATGTTTTTGCAAGTTTAAAACAGCAATTTTATCGTCATTTCTCATAAATCGCCGTTTCACACGAAAGAAACATGAATTTGTCAGTTTGAATAGTTCAAAACAGCGTTTTTCTATGTTTTTTCATGTTTAAAACAGCAATTTTATCGTCATTTCTCATAAATCGCCGTTTCACACGAAAGAAACATGAATTTGTCAGTTTGAATAGTTGAAAACAGCGTTTTTCTATGTTTTTGCAAGTTTAAAACAGCAATTTTATCGTCATTTCTCATAAAACGCCGTTTCACACGAAAGAAACATGAATTTGTCAGTTTGAATAGTTAAAAACAGCGTTTTATGTGTTTTGCAAGTTTAAAACAGCAATTTTTATCGTCATATTCTCATAAATCGCCTTTTCACACGAAAGAAACCTGAATTTATCAGTTTGAATAGTTAAAAACAGCGTTTTTCTATGTTTTTGCAAGTTTAAAACAGCAATTTTATCGTCATTTCTAATAAATCGCCGTTTCACACGAAAGAAACATGAATTTGTCAGTTTGAATAGTTCAAAACGGCGTATTCTATGTTTTTGCAAGTTTAAAACAGTAATTTTATCGTCATTTCTCATAAATCGCCGTTTCACATGAAAGAAACATGAATTTGTCAGTTTGAATAGTTCAAAACAGCGTTTTTCTATGTTTTTCATGTTTAAAACAGCAATTTTATCGTCATTTCTCATAAATCGCCGTTTCACACGAAAGAAACATGAATTTGTCAGTTTGAATAGTTGAAAACAGCGTTTTTCCTATGTTTTTGCAAGTTTAAAACAGCAATTTTATCGTCATTTCTCATAAATCGCCGTTTCACACGAAAGAAACATGAATTTATCAGTTTGAATAGTTCAAAACAGCGTTTTTCTATGTTTTTGCAAGTTTAAAACAGCAGTTTTATCGTGATTTCACAAAAATCCACGTTTCGAACGAAAGAAACATGAATTTATCAGTTTGAATAGTTAAAAACAGCGTTTTTCTATGTTTTTGCAAGTTTAAAACAGCAATTTTATCGTCATTTCTCATAAATCGCCGTTTCACACGAAAGAAACATGAATTTATCAGTTTGAATAGTTAAAAACAGCGTTTTTTCTATGTTTTTGCAAGTTTTAATACAGCAATTTTATCGTCATTTCTCATAAATCGCCGTTTCACACGAAAGAAACATGAATTTGTCAGTTTGAATAGTTCAAAACAGCGTTTTTCTATGTTTTTTCATGTTTAAAACAGCAATTTTATCGTCATTTCTCATAAATCGCCGTTTCACACGAAAGAAACATGAATTTGTCAGTTTGAATAGTTGAAAACAGCGTTTTTCTATGTTTTTGCAAGTTTAAAACAGCAATTTTATCGTCATTTCTCATAAAACGCCTTTTCACACGAGAAAGAAACCTGAATTTATCAGTTTGAATAGTTAAAAACAGCGTTTTTCTATGTTTTTGCAAGTTTAAAACAGCAATTTTATCGTCATTTCTCATAAATCGCCGTTTCACACGAAAGAAACATGAATTTGTCAGTTTGAATAGTTCAAAACTGCGTATTTCTATGTTTTTGCAAGTTTAAAACAGTAATTTTATCGTCATTTCTCATAAATCGCCGTTTCACACGAAAGAAACATGAATTTGTCAGTTTGAATAGTTCAAAACAGCGTTTTTCCATGTTTTTTCATGTTTAAAACAGCAATTTTATCGTCATTTCTCATAAATCGCCGTTTCACACGAAAGAAACATGAATTTGTCAGTTTGAATAGTTGAAAACAGCGTTTTTCTATGTTTTTGCAAGTTTAAAACAGCAATTTTATCGTCATTTCTCATAAATCGCCGTTTCACACGAAAGAAACATGAATTTATCAGTTTGAATAATTCAAAACAGCGTTTTTCTATGTTTTTGCAAGTTTAAAACAGCAGTTTTATCGTGATTTCACTAAAATCCACCGTTTCGAACGAAAGAAACCTGAATTTATCAGTTTGAATAGTTAAAAACAGCGTTTTTCTATGTTTTTGCAAGTTTAAAACAGCAATTTTATCGTCATTTCTCATAAATCGCCGTTTCACACGAAAGAAACATGAATTTATCAGTTTGAATAGTTAAAAACAGCGTTTTTCTATGTTTTTGCAAGTTTAATACAGCAATTTTATCGTCATTTCTCATAAATCGCCGTTTCACACGAAAGAAACATGAATTTGTCAGTTTGAATAGTTCAAAACAGCGTTTTTCTATGTTTTTGCAAGTTTAAAACAGCAATTTTATCGTCATTT
The DNA here is from genome assembly GCA_963942605.1 of Poecilus cupreus. Taxonomy (NCBI): domain Eukaryota; kingdom Metazoa; phylum Arthropoda; class Insecta; order Coleoptera; family Carabidae; genus Poecilus; species Poecilus cupreus. Next base: position 31,983 of record CAWWDY010001171.1, on the reverse strand, counting down.
CTCATAAATCGCCGTTTCACACGAAAGAAACATGAATTTGTCAGTTTGAATAGTTCAAAACAGCGTTTTTTCTATGTTTTTTCATGTTTAAAACAGCAATTTTATCGTCATTTCTCATAAATCGCCGTTTCACACGAAAGAAACATGAATTTGTCAGTTTGAATAGTTGAAAACAGCGTTTTTCTATGTTTTTGCAAGTTTAAAACAGCAATTTTATCGTCATTTCTCATAAAACGCCGTTTCACACGAAAGAAACATGAATTTGTCAGTTTGAATAGTTAAAAACAGCGTTTTTCTATGTTTTTGCAAGTTTAAAACAGCAATTTTATCGTCATTTCTCATAAATCGCCTTTTCACACGAAAGAAACCTGAATTTATCAGTTTGAATAGTTAAAAACAGCGTTTTTCTATGTTTTTGCAAGTTTAAAACAGCAATTTTATCGTCATTTCTCATAAATCGCCGTTTCACACGAAAGAAACATGAATTTGTCAGTTTGAATAGTTCAAAACGGCGTATTTCTATGTTTTTGCAAGTTTAAAACAGTAATTTTATCGTCATTTCTCATAAATCGCCGTTTCACATGAAAGAAACATGAATTTGTCAGTTTGAATAGTTCAAAAGAGCGTTTTTCTATGTTTTTTCATGTTTAAAACAGCAATTTTATCGTCATTTCTCATAAATCGCCGTTTCACACGAAAGAAACATGAATTTGTCAGTTTGAATAGTTGAAAACAGCGTTTTTCTATGTTTTTGCAAGTTTAAAACAGCAATTTTATCGTCATTTCTCATAAATCGCCGTTTCACACGAAAGAAACATGAATTTATCAGTTTGAATAGTTCAAAACAGCGTTTTTCTATGTTTTTGCAAGTTTAAAACAGCAGTTTTATCGTGATTTCACAAAAATCCACCGTTTCGAACGAAAGAAACCTTAATTTATCAGTTTGAATAGTTAAAAACAGCGTTTTTCTATGTTTTTGCAAGTTTAAAACAGCAATTTTATCGTCATTTCTCATAAATCGCCGTTTCACACGAAAGAAACATGAATTTATCAGTTTGAATAGTTAAAAACAGCGTTTTTCTATGTTTTTGCAAGTTTAATACAGCAATTTTATCGTCATTTCTCATAAATCGCCGTTTCACACGAAAGAAACATGAATTTGTCAGTTTGAATAGTTCAAAACAGCGTTTTTCTATGTTTTTTCATGTTTAAAACAGCAATTTTATCGTCATTTCTCATAAATCGCCGTTTCACACGAAAGAAACATGAATTTGTCAGTTTGAATAGTTGAAAACAGCGTTTTTCTATGTTTTTGCAAGTTTAAAACAGCAATTTTATCGTCATTTCTCATAAAACGCCTTTTCACACGAAAGAAACCTGAATTTATCAGTTTGAATAGTTAAAAACAGCGTTTTTCTATGTTTTTGCAAGTTTAAAACAGCAATTTTATCGTCATTTCTCATAAATCGCCGTTTCACACGAAAGAAACATGAATTTGTCAGTTTGAATAGTTCAAAACGGCGTATTTCTATGTTTTTGCAAGTTTAAAACAGTAATTTTATCGTCATTTCTCATAAATCGCCGTTTCACACGAAAGAAACATGAATTTGTCAGTTTGAATAGTTCAAAACAGCGTTTTTCTATGTTTTTTCATGTTTAAAACAGCAATTTTATCGTCATTTCTCATAAATCGCCGTTTCACACGAAAGAAACATGAATTTGTCAGTTTGAATAGTTGAAAACAGCGTTTTTCTATGTTTTTGCAAGTTTAAAACAGCAATTTTATCGTCATTTCTCATAAATCGCCGTTTCACACGAAAGAAACATGAATTTGTCAGTTTGAATAGTTCAAAACAGCGTTTTTCTATGTTTTTGCAAGTTTAAAACAGCAATTTTATCGTCATTTCTCATAAAACGCCGTTTCACATGAAAGAAACATGAATTTGTCAGTTTGAATAGTTAAAAACAGCGTTTTTCTATGTTTTTGCAAGTTTAAAACAGCAATTTTATCGTTATTTCTCATAAATCGCCGTTTCACACGAAAGAAACCTGAATTTATCAGTTTGAATAGTTTAAAACAGCGTATTTCTATGTTTCTGCAAGTTTAAAACAGCAATTTTATCGTCATTTCTCATAAATCGCCGTTTCACACGAAAGAAACATGAATTTGTCAGTTTGAATAGTTGAAAACAGCGTTTTTCTATGTTTTTGCAAGTTTAAAACAGCAATTTTATCGTCATTTCTCATAAATCGCCGTTTCACACGAAAGAAACATGAATTTGTCAGTTTGAATAGTTGAAAACAGCGTTTTTCTATGTTTTTGCAAGTTTAAAACAGCAATTTTATCGTCATTTCTCATAAATCGCCGTTTCACACGAAAGAAACATGAATTTGTCAGTTTGAATAGTTGAAAACAGCGTTTTTTTATGTTTTTGCAAGTTTAAAACAGCAATTTTATCGTCATTTCTCATAAAACGCCGTTTCACACGAAAGAAACATGAATTTGTCAGTTTGAATAGTTAAAAACAGCGTTTTTCTATGTTTTTGCAAGTTTAAAACAGCAATTTTATCGTCATTTCTCATAAATCGCCGTTTCACACGAAAGAAACCTGAATTTATCAGTTTGAATAGTTAAAAACAGCGTTTTTCTATGTTTTTGCAAGTTTAAAACAGCAATTTTATCGTCATTTCTCATAAATCGCCGTTTCACACGAAAGAAACATGAATTTATCAGTTTGAATAATTCAAAACAGCGTTTTTCTATGTTTTTGCAAGTTTAAAACAGCAGTTTTATCGTGATTTCACTAAAATCCACCGTTTCGAACGAAAGAAACCTGAATTTATCAGTTTGAATAGTTAAAAACAGCGTTTTTCTATGTTTTTGCAAGTTTAAAACAGCAATTTTATCGTCATTTCTCATAAATCGCCGTTTCACACGAAAGAAACATGAATTTATCAGTTTGAATAGTTAAAAACAGCGTTTTTCTATGTTTTTGCAAGTTTATACAGCAATTTTATCGTCATTTCTCATAAATCGCCGTTTCACACGAAAGAAACATGAATTTGTCAGTTGAAAAGTTCAAAACAGCGTTTTTCTATGTTTTGCAAGTTTAAAACAGCAATTTTATCGTCATTTCTCATAAATCGCCGTTTCACACGAAAGAAACATGAATTTGTCAGTCTGAATAGTTCAAAACAGCGTTTTTCTATGTTTTTTCATGTTTAAAACAGCAATTTTATCGTCATTTCTCATAAATCGCCGTTTCACACGAAAGAAACATGAATTTGTCAGTTTGAATAGTTGAAAACGTCGTTTTTCTATGTTTTTGCAAGTTTAAAACAGCAATTTTATCGTCATTTCTCATAAAACGCCGTTTCACACGAAAGAAACATGAATTTGTCAGTTTGAATAGTTAAAAACAGCGTTTTTCTATGTTTTTGCAAGTTTAAAACAGCAATTTTATCGTCATTTCTCATAAATCGCCTTTTCACACGAAAGAAACCTGAATTTATCAGTTTGAATAGTTCAAAACAGCGTTTTTCTATGTTTTTGCAAGTTTAAAACAGCAATTTTATCGTCATTTCTCATAAAACGCCGTTTCACACGAAAGAAACATGAATTTGTCAGTTTGAATAGTTAAAAACAGCGTTTTTCTATGTTTTTGCAAGTTTAAAACAGCAATTTTATCGTCATTTCTCATAAATCGCCGTTTCACACGAAAGAAACAGGAATTTATCAGTTTGAATAGTTAAAAACAGCGTTTTTCTATGTTTTTGCAAGTTTAAAACAGCAATTTTATCGTCATTTCTCATAAATCGCCGTTTCACACGAAAGAAACATGAATTTATCAGTTTGAATAGTTCAAAACAGCGTTTTTCTATGTTTTTGCAAGTTTAAAACAGCAGTTTTATCGTGATTTCACTAAAATCCACCGTTTCGAACGAAAGAAACCTGAATTTATCAGTTTGAATAGTTAAAAACAGCGTTTTTCTATGTTTTTGCAAGTTTAAAACAGCAATTTTATCGTCATTTCTCATAAATCGCCGTTTCACACGAAAGAAACATGAATTTATCAGTTTGAATAGTTAAAAACAGCGTTTTTCTATGTTTTTGCAAGTTTAATACAGCAATTTTATCGTCATTTCTCATAAATCGCCGTTTCACACGAAAGAAACATGAATTTGTCAGTTTGAATAGTTCAAAACAGCGTTTTTCTATGTTTTTGCAAGTTTAAAACAGCAATTTTATCGTCATTTCTCATAAATCGCCGTTTCACACGAAAGAAACATGAATTTGTCAGTTTGAATAGTTCAAAACAGCGTTTTTCTATGTTTTTTCATGTTTAAAACAGCAATTTTATCGTCATTTCTCATAAATCGCCGTTTCACACGAAAGAAACATGAATTTGTCAGTTTGAATAGTTGAAAACAGCGTTTTTCTATGTTTTTGCAAGTTTAAAACAGCAATTTTATCGTCGTTTCTCATAAAACGCCGTTTCACACGAAAGAAACATGAATTTGTCAGTTTGAATAGTTAAAAACAGCGTTTTTCTATGTTTTTGCAAGTTTAAAACAGCAATTTTATCGTCATTTCTCATAAATCGCCTTTTCACACGAAAGAAACCTGAATTTATCAGTTTGAATAGTTCAAAACAGCGTTTTTCTATGTTTTTGCAAGTTTAAAACAGCAATTTTATCGTCATTTCTCATAAAACGCCGTTTCACACGAAAGAAACATGAATTTGTCAGTTTGAATAGTTAAAAACAGCGTTTTTCTATGTTTTTGCAAGTTTAAAACAGTAATTTTATCGTCATTTCTCATAAATCGCCGTTTCACACGAAAGAAACATGAATTTGTCAGTTTGAATTGTTCAAAACAGCGTTTTTCTATGTTTTTTCATGTTTAAAACAGCAATTTTATCGTTATTTCTCATAAATCGCCGTTTCACACGAAAGAAACATGAATTTGTCAGTTTGAATGTTGAAAACAGCGTTTTTCTATGTTTTTGCAAGTTTAAAACAGCAATTTTATCGTCATTTCTCATAATTCGCCGTTTCACACGAAAGAAACATGAATTTGTCAGTTTGAATAGTTCAAAACAGCGTTTTTCTATGTTTTTGCAAGTTTAAAACAGCAATTTTATCGTCATTTCTCATAAATCGCCGTTTCACACGAAAGAAACCTGAATTTATCAGTTTGAATAGTTAAAAACAGCGTATTTCTATGTTTCTGCAAGTTTAAAACAGCAATTTTATCGTCATTTCTCATAAATCGCCGTTTCACACGAAAGAAACCTGAATTTATCAGTTTGAATAGTTAAAAACAGCGTTTTTCTATGTTTTTTCATGTTTAAAACAGCAATTTTATCGTCATTTCTTAAAATCGAAGTTTCACATGAAAGAAACATGAATTTGTCAGTTTGAATAGTTCAAAACAGTGTTTTTTTATGTTTTTGCAAGTTTAAAACAGCAATTTTATTGTCATTTCTCATAATTCGCCGTTTCACACGAAAGAAACATGAATTTGTCAGTTTGAATAGTTAAAAACAGCGTTTTTCTATGTTTTTGCAAGTTTAAAACAGCAATTTTATCGTCATTTCTCATAAATCGCCGTTTCACAAGAAAGAAACCTGAATTTATCAGTTTGAATAGTTAAAAACAGCGTTTTTCTATGTTTTTGCAAGTTTAAAACAGCAATTTTATCGTCATTTCTCATAAATCCCCGTTTCACACGAAAGAAACATGAATTTATCAGTTTGAATAGTTAAAAACAGCGTTTTTCTATGTTTTTGCAAGATTAAAACAGCAATTTTATCGTCATTTCTCATAAATCGCCGTTTCACACGAAAGAAACATGAATTTGTCAGTTTGAATAGTTCAAAACAGCGTTTTTTCTATGTTTTTGCAAGTTTAAAACAGCAATTTTATCGTCATTTCTCATAAATCGACGTTTCACACGAAAGAAACATGAATTTGTCAGTTTAAATAGTTCAAAACAGCGTTTTTCTATGTTTTTACAAGTTTAAAACAGCAATTTTATCGTCATTTCTCATAAATCGCCGTTTCACACGAAAGAAACATGAATTTGTCAGTTTGAATAGTTCAAAACAGCGTTTTTCTATGTTTTTGCAAGTTTAAAACAGCAATTTTATCGTCATTTCTCATAAAACGCCGTTTCACACGAAAGAAACATGAACTTGTCAGTTTGAATAGTTAAAAACAGCGTTTTTCTATGTTTTTGCAAGTTTAAAACAGCAATTTTATCGTCATTTCTCATAAATCGCCGTTTCACACGAAAGAAACCTGAATTTATCAGTTTGAATAGTTAAAAACAGCGTTTTTCTATGTTTTTGCAAGTTTAAAACAGCAATTTTATCGTCATTTCTCATAAATCGCCGTTTCACACGAAAGAAACATGAATTTATCAGTTTGAATAGTTCAAAACAGCGTTTTTCTATATTCTTGCAAGTTTAAAACAGCAGTTTTATCGTGATTTCACAAAAATCTACCGTTACGAACGAAAGAAACCTGAATTTATCAGTTTGAATAGTTAAAAACAGGGTTTTTCTATGTTTTTGCAAGTTTAAAACAGCAATTTTGTCGTCATTTCTCATAAATCGCCGTTTCACACGAAAGAAACATGAATTTGTCAGTTTGAATAGTTGAAAACAGCGTTTTTCTATGTTTTTGCAAGTTTAAAACAGCAGTTTTATCGTGATTTCACTAAAATCCACCGTTTCGAACGAAAGAAACCTGAATTTATCAGTTTAAATAGTTAAAAACAGCGTTTTTCTATGTTTTTGCAAGTTTAAAACAGCAATTTTATCGTCATTTCTCATAAATCGCCGTTTCACACGAAAGAAACCTGAATTTATCAGTTTGAATAGTTAAAAACAGCGTTTTTCTATGTTTTTGCAAGTTTAAAACAGCAATTTTATCGTCATTTCTCATAAATCGCCGTTTCACACGAAAGAAACATGAATTTATCAGTTTGAATAGTTCAAAACAGCGTTTTTCTATATTCTTGCAAGTTTAAAACAGCAGTTTTATCGTGATTTCACAAAAATCTACCGTTACGAACGAAAGAAACCTGAATTTATCAGTTTGAATAGTTAAAAACAGGGTTTTTCTATGTTTTTGCAAGTTTAAAACAGCAATTTTATCGTCATTTCTCATAAATCGCCGTTTCACACGAAAGAAACATGAATTTGTCAGTTTGAATAGTTGAAAACAGCGTTTTTCTATGTTTTTGCAAGTTTAAAACAGCAGTTTTATCGTGATTTCACTAAAATCCACCGTTTCGAACGAAAGAAACCTGAATTTATCAGTTTGAATAGTTAAAAACAGCGTTTTTCTATGTTTTTGCAAGTTTAAAACAGCAATTTTATCGTCATTTCTCATAAATCGCCGTTTCACACGAAAGAAACCTGAATTTATCAGTTTGAATAGTTAAAAACAGCGTTTTTCTATGTTTTTGCAAGTTTAAAACAGCAATTTTATCGTCATTTCTCATAAATCGCCGTTTCACACGAAAGAAACATGAATTTATCAGTTTGAATAGTTCAAAACAGCGTTTTTCTATGTTTTTGCAAGTTTAAAACAGCAGTTTTATCGTGATTTCACTAAAATCTACCGTTACGAACGAAAGAAACCTGAATTTATCAGTTTGAATAGTTCAAAACAGGGTTTTTCTATGTTTTTGCAAGTTTAAAACAGCAATTTTATCGTCATTTCTCATAAATCGCCGTTTCACACGAAAGAAACATGAATTTATCAGTTTGAATAGTTAAAAACAGCGTTTTTCTATGTTTTTGCAAGTTTAAAACAGCAATTTTATCGTCATTTCTCATAAATCGCCGTTTCACACGAAAGAAACATGAATTTATCAGTTTGAATAGTTCAAAACAGCGTTTTTCTATATTCTTGCAAGTTTAAAACAGCAGTTTTATCGTGATTTCACAAAAATCTACCGTTACGAACGAAAGAAACCTGAATTTATCAGTTTGAATAGTTAAAAACAGGGTTTTTCTATGTTTTTGCAAGTTTAAAACAGCAATTTTATCGTCATTTCTCATAAATCGCCGTTTCACACGAAAGAAACATGAATTTATCAGTTTGAATAGTTAAAAACAGCGTTTTTCTATGTTTTTGCAAGTTTAAAACAGCAATTTTATCGTCATTTCTCATAAATCGCCGTTTCACACGAAAGAAACATGAATTTATCAGTTTGAATAGTTCAAAACAGCGTTTTTCTATATTCTTGCAAGTTTAAAACAGCAGTTTTATCGTGATTTCACAAAAATCTACCGTTACGAACGAAAGAAACCTGAATTTATCAGTTTGAATAGTTAAAAACAGGGTTTTTCTATGTTTTTGCAAGTTTAAAACAGCAATTTTATCGTCATTTCTCATAAATCGCCGTTTCACACGAAAGAAACATGAATTTGTCAGTTTTAATAGTTGAAAACAGCGTTTTTCTATGTTTTTGCAAGTTTAAAACAGCAGTTTTATCGTGATTTCACTAAAATCCACCGTTTCGAACGAAAGAAACCTGAATTTATCAGTTTGAATAGTTAAAAACAGCGTTTTTCTATGTTTTTGCAAGTTTAAAACAGCAATTTTATCGTCATTTCTCATAAATCGCCGTTTCACACGAAAGAAACCTGAATTTATCAGTTTGAATAGTTAAAAACAGCGTATTTCTATGTTTCTGCAAGTTTAAAACAGCAATTTTATCGTCATTTCTCATAAATCGCCGTTTCACACGAAAGAAACCTGAATTTATCAGTTTGAATAGTTAAAAACAGCGTTTTTCTATGTTTTTTCATGTTTAAAACAGCAATTTTATCGTCATTTCTTAAAATCGAAGTTTCACATGAAAGAAACATGAATTTGTCAGTTTGAATAGTTCAAAACAGTGTTTTTTTATGTTTTTGCAAGTTTAAAACAGCAATTTTATTGTCATTTCTCATAATTCGCCGTTTCACACGAAAGAAACATGAATTTGTCAGTTTGAATAGTTAAAAACAGCGTTTTTCTATGTTTTTGCAAGTTTAAAACAGCAATTTTATCGTCATTTCTCATAAATCGCCGTTTCACAAGAAAGAAACCTGAATTTATCAGTTTGAATAGTTAAAAACAGCGTTTTTCTATGTTTTTGCAAGTTTAAAACAGCAATTTTATCGTCATTTCTCATAAATCCCCGTTTCACACGAAAGAAACATGAATTTATCAGTTTGAATAGTTAAAAACAGCGTTTTTCTATGTTTTTGCAAGATTAAAACAGCAATTTTATCGTCATTTCTCATAAATCGCCGTTTCCACACGAAAGAAACATGAATTTGTCAGTTTGAATAGTTCAAAACAGCGTTTTTCTATGTTTTTGCAAGTTTAAAACAGCAATTTTATCGTCATTTCTCATAAATCGACGTTTCACACGAAAGAAACATGAATTTGTCAGTTTAAATAGTTCAAAACAGCGTTTTTCTATGTTTTTACAAGTTTAAAACAGCAATTTTATCGTCATTTCTCATAAATCGCCGTTTCACACGAAAGAAACATGAATTTGTCAGTTTGAATAGTTAAAAACAGCGTTTTTCTATGTTTTTGCAAGTTTAAAACAGCAATTTTATCGTCATTTCTCATAAAACGCCGTTTCACACGAAAGAAACATGAACTTGTCAGTTTGAATAGTTAAAAACAGCGTTTTTCTATGTTTTTGCAAGTTTAAAACAGCAATTTTATCGTCATTTCTCATAAATCGCCGTTTCACACGAAAGAAACCTGAATTTATCAGTTTGAATAGTTAAAAACAGCGTTTTTCTATGTTTTTGCAAGTTTAAAACAGCAATTTTATCGTCATTTCTCATAAATCGCCGTTTCACACGAAAGAAACATGAATTTATCAGTTTGAATAGTTCAAAACAGCGTTTTTCTATATTCTTGCAAGTTTAAAACAGCAGTTTTATCGTGATTTCACAAAAATCTACCGTTACGAACGAAAGAAACCTGAATTTATCAGTTTGAATAGTTAAAAACAGGGTTTTTCTATGTTTTTGCAAGTTTAAAACAGCAATTTTATCGTCATTTCTCATAAATCGCCGTTTCACACGAAAGAAACATGAATTTGTCAGTTTGAATAGTTGAAAACAGCGTTTTTCTATGTTTTTGCAAGTTTAAAACAGCAGTTTTATCGTGATTTCACTAAAATCCACCGTTTCGAACGAAAGAAACCTGAATTTATCAGTTTGAATAGTTAAAAACAGCGTTTTTCTATGTTTTTGCAAGTTTAAAACAGCAATTTTATCGTCATTTCTCATAAATCGCCGTTTCACACGAAAGAAACCTGAATTTATCAGTTTGAATAGTTAAAAACAGCGTTTTTCTATGTGTTTGCAAGTTTAAAACAGCAATTTTATCGTCATTTCTCATAAATCGCCGTTTCACACGAAAGAAACATGAATTTATCAGTTTGAATAGTTCAAAACAGCGTTTTTCTATATTCTTGCAAGTTTAAAACAGCAGTTTTATCGTGATTTCACAAAAATCTACCGTTACGAACGAAAGAAACCTGAATTTATCAGTTTGAATAGTTAAAAACAGGGTTTTTCTATGTTTTTGCAAGTTTAAAACAGCAATTTTATCGTCATTTCTCATAAATCGCCGTTTCACACGAAAGAAACATGAATTTGTCAGTTTGAATAGTTGAAAACAGCGTTTTTCTATGTTTTTGCAAGTTTAAAACAGCAGTTTTATCGTGATTTCACTAAAATCCACCGTTTCGAACGAATGAAACCTGAATTTATCAGTTTGAATAGTTAAAAACAGCGTTTTCTATGTTTTTGCAAGTTTAAAACAGCAATTTTATCGTCATTTCTCATAAATCGCCGTTTCACACGAAAGAAACATGAATTTATCAGTTTGAATAGTTAAAAACAGCGTTTTTCTATGTTTTTGCAAGTTTAATACAGCAATTTTATCGTCATTTCTCATACATCGCCGTTTCACACGAAAGAAACATAAATTTGTCAGTTTGAATAGTTCAAAACAGCGTTTTTCTATGTTTTTGAAAGTTTAAAACAGCAATTTTATCGTCATTTCTCATAAATCGCCGTTTCACACGAAAGAAACCTGAATTTATCAGTTTGAATTGTTCAAAACAGCGTTTTTCTATGTTTTTTCATGTTTAAAACAGCAATTTTATCGTCATTTCTCATAAATCGCCGTTTCACACGAAAGAAACATGAATTTGTCAGTTTGAATGTTGAAAACAGCGTTTTTCTATGTTTTTGCAAGTTTAAAACAGCAATTTTATCGTCATTTCTCATAATTCGCCGTTTCACACGAAAGAAACATGAATTTGTCAGTTTGAATAGTTCAAAACAGCGTTTTTCTATGTTTTTGAAAGTTTAAAACAGCAATTTTATCGTCATTTCTCATAAATCGCCGTTTCACACGAAAGAAACCTGAATTTATCAGTTTGAATAGTTAAAAACAGCGTATTTCTATGTTTCTGCAAGTTTAAAACAGCAATTTTATCGTCATTTCTCATAAATCGCCGTTTCACACGAAAGAAACCTGAATTTATCAGTTTGAATAGTTAAAAACAGCGTTTTTCTATGTTTTTTCATGTTTAAAACAGCAATTTTATCGTCATTTCTTAAAATCGAAGTTTCACATGAAAGAAACATGAATTTGTCAGTTTGAATAGTTCAAAACAGTGTTTTTTTATGTTTTTGCAAGTTTAAAACAGCAATTTTATTGTCATTTCTCATAATTCGCCGTTTCACACGAAAGAAACATGAATTTGTCAGTTTGAATAGTTAAAAACAGCGTTTTTCTATGTTTTTGCAAGTTTAAAACAGCAATTTTATCGTCATTTCTCATAAATCGCCGTTTCACAAGAAAGAAACCTGAATTTATCAGTTTGAGTAGTTAAAAACAGCGTTTTTCTATGTTTTTGCAAGTTTAAAACAGCAATTTTATCGTCATTTCTCATAAATCCCCGTTTCACACGAAAGAAACATGAATTTATCAGTTTGAATAGTTAAAAACAGCGTTTTTCTATGTTTTTGCAAGATTAAAACAGCAATTTTATCGTCATTTCTCATAAATCGCCGTTTCACACGAAAGAAACATGAATTTGTCAGTTTGAATAGTTCAAAACAGCGTTTTTCTATGTTTTTGCAAGTTTAAAACAGCAATTTTATCGTCATTTCTCATAAATCGACGTTTCACACGAAAGAAACATGAATTTGTCAGTTTAAATAGTTCAAAACAGCGTTTTTCTATGTTTTTACAAGTTTAAAACAGCAATTTTTTCGTCATTTCTCATAAATCGCCGTTTCACACGAAAGAAACATGAATTTGTCAGTTTGAATAGTTCGAAACAGCGTTTTTCTATGTTTTTGCAAGTTTAAAACAGCAATTTTATCGTCATTTCTCATAAAACGCCGTTTCACACGAAAGAAACATGAATTTGTCAGTTTGAATAGTTAAAAACAGCGTTTTTCTATGTTTTTGCAAGTTTAAAACAGCAATTTTATCGTCATTTCTCATAAATCGCCGTTTCACAAGAAAGAAACCTGAATTTATCAGTTTGAGTAGTTAAAAACAGCGTTTTTCTATGTTTTTGCAAGTTTAAAACAGCAATTTTATCGTCATTTCTCATAAATCCCCGTTTCACACGAAAGAAACATGAATTTATCAGTTTGAATAGTTAAAAACAGCGTTTTTCTATGTTTTTGCAAGTTTAAAACAGCAATTTTATCGTCATTTCTCATAAATCGCCGTTTCACACGAAAGAAACATGAATTTATCAGTTTGAATAGTTCAAAACAGCGTTTTTCTATATTCTTGCAAGTTTAAAACAGCAGTTTTATCGTGATTTCACAAAAATCTACCGTTACGAACGAAAGAAACCTGAATTTATCAGTTTGAATAGTTAAAAACAGCGTTTTTTCTATGTTTTTGCAAGTTTAAAACAGCAATTTTATCGTCATTTCTCATAAATCGCCGTTTCACACGAAAGAAACATGAATTTGTCAGTTTGAATAGTTGAAAACAGCGTTTTTCTATGTTTTTGCAAGTTTAAAACAGCAATTTTATCGTCATTTCTCATAAAACGCCGTTTCACACGAAAGAAACATGAATTTGTCAGTTTGAATAGTTAAAAACAGCGTTTTTCTATGTTTTTGCAAGTTTAAAAGAGCAATTTTATCGTCATTTCTCATAAATCGCCGTTTCACACGAAAGAAACCTGAATTTATCAGTTTGAATAGTTAAAAACAGCGTTTTTCTATGTTTTTGCAAGCTTAAAACAGCAATTTTATCGTCATTTCTCATAAATCGCCGTTTCAAACGAAAGAAACCTGAATTTATCAGTTTGAATAGTACAAAACAGCGTTTTTCTATGTTTTTGCAAGTTTAAAACAGCAGTTTTATCGTGATTTCACAAAAATCCACCGTTTCGAACGAAAGAAACCTGAATTTATCAGTTTGAATAGTAAAAAAAACAGCGTTTTTCTATGTTTTTGCAAGTTTAAAACAGCAATTTTATCGTCATTTCTCATAAATCGCCGTTTCACACGAAAGAAACCTGAATTTATCAGTTTGAATAGTTAAAAACAGCGTTTTTCTATGTTTTTGCAAGTTTAAAACAGCAATTTTATCGTCATTTCTCATAAATCGCCGTTTCAAACGAAAGAAACCTGAATTTATCAGTTTGAATAGTTCAAAACAGCGTTTTTCTATGTTTTTGCAAGTTTAAAACAGCAGTTTTATCGTGATTTCACAAAAATTTACCGGTTTGAACGAAAGAAACCTGAATTTATTAGTTTGAATAGTAAAAAACAGCGTTTTTCTATGTTTTTGCAAGTTTAAAACAGCAATTTTATCGTCATTTCTCATAAATCGCCGTTTCACACGAAAGAAACATGAATTTGTCAGATTGAATAGTTCAAAACAGCGTTTTTCTATGTTTTTGCAAGTTTAAAACAGCAATTTTATCGTCATTTCTCATAAATCGCCGTTTCACACGAAAGAAACATGAATTTGTCAGTTTGAATAGTTCAAAACAGCGTTTTTCTATGTTTTTTCATGTTTAAAACAGCAATTTTATCGTCATTTCTCATAAATCGCCGTTTCACACGAAAGAAACATGAATTTGTCAGTTTGAATAGTTCAAAACAGCGTTTTTCTATGTTTTTGCAAGTTTAAAACAGCAATTTTATCGTCATTTCTCATAAAACGCCGTTTCACACGAAAGAAACATGAATTTATCAGTTTGAATAGTTAAAAACAGCGTTTTGCTATGTTTTTGCAAGTTTAAAACAGCAATTTTATCGTCATTTCTCATAAAACGCCGTTTCACACGAAAGAAATATGAATTTGTCAGTTTGAATAGTTAAAAACAGCGTTTTTCTATGTTTTTGCAAGTTTAAAACAGCAATTTTATCGTCATTTCTCATAAATCGCCGTTTCACACGAAAGAAACCTGAATTTATCAGTTTGAATAGTTAAAAACAGCGTTTTTCTATGTTTTTGCAAGTTTAAAACAGCAATTTTATCGTCATTTCTCATAAATTGCCGTTTCACACGAAAGAAACATGAATTTATCAGTTTGAATAGTTCAAAACAGCGTTTTTCTATGTTTTTGCAAGTTTAAAACAGCAATTTTATCGTCATTTCTCATAAATCGCCGTTTCACACGAAAGAAACATGAATTTATCAGTTTGAATAGTTCAAAACAGCGTTTTTCTATGTTTTTGCAAGTTTAAAACAGCAGTTTTATCGTGATTTCACAAAAATCCACCGTTTCGAACGAAAGAAACCTGAATTTATCAGTTTGAATATTTAAAAACAGCGTTTTTTCTATGTTTTTGCAAGTTTAAAACTGCAATTTTATCGTCATTTCTCATAAATCGCCGTTTCACACGAAAGAAACATGAATTTATCAGTTTGAATAGTTAAAAACAGCGTTTTTCTATGTTTTTGCAAGTTTAAAACAGCAATTTTATCGTCATTTCTCATAAATCGCCGTTTCACACGAAAGAAACATGAATTTATCAGTTTGAATAGTTAAAAACAGCGTTTTTCTATGTTTTTGCAAGTTTAAAACAGCAATTTTATCGTCATTTCTCATAAATCGCCGTTTCACACGAAAGAAACATGAATTTGTCAGTTTGAATAGTTCAAAACAGCGTTTTTCTATGTTTTTGCAAGTTTAAAACAGCAATTTTATCGTCATTTCTCATAAATCGCCGTTTCACACGAAAGAAACATGAATTTGTCAGTTTGAATAGTTCAAAACAGCGTTTTTCTATGTTTTTTTTATGTTTAAAACAGCAATTTTATCGTCATTTCTCATAAATCGCCGTTTCACACGAAAGAAACATGAATTTGTCAGTTTGAATAGTTGAAAACAGCGTTTTTCTATGTTTTTGCAAGTTTAAAACAGCAATTTTATCGTCATTTCTCATAAATCGCCGTTTCAAACGAAAGAAACATGAATTTATCAGTTTGAATAGTTCAAAACAGCGTTTTTCTATGTTTTTGCAAGTTTAAAACAGCAGTTTTATCTTGATTTCACAAAAATCCACCGTTTCGAACGAAAGAAACCTGAATTTATCAGTTTGAATATTTAAAAACAGCGTTTTTCTATGTTTTTGCAAGTTTAAAACAGCAATTTTATCGTCATTTCTCATAAATCGCCGTTTCACACGAAAGAAACATGAATTTATCAGTTTGAATAGTTAAAAACAGCGTTTTTCTATGTTTTTGCAAGTTTAAAACAGCATTTTTATCGTCATTTCTCATAAATCGCCGTTTCACACGAAAGAAACATGAATTTGTCAGTTTGAATAGTTAAAAACAGCGTATTTCTATGTTTTTGCAAGTTTAAAACAGCAATTTTATCGTCATTTCTCATAAATCGCCGTTTCACACGAAAGAAACATGAATTTGTCAGTTTGAATAGTTCAAAACAGCGTTTTTCTATGTTTTTGCAAGTTTAAAACAGCAATTTTATCGTCATTTCTCATAAAACGCCGTTTTACACGAAAGAAACATGAATTTGTCAGTTTGAATAGTTAAAAACAGCGTTTTTCTTTGTTTTTGCAAGTTTAAAACAGCAATTTTATCGTCATTTCTCATAAATCGCCGTTTCACAAGAAAGAAACCTGAATTTATCAGTTTGAATAGTTAAAAACAGCGTTTTTATATGTTTTTGCAAGTTTAAAACAGCAATTTTATCGTCATTTCTCATAAATCCCCGTTTCACACGAAAGAAACATGAATTTATCAGTTTGAATAGTTAAAAACAGCGTTTTTCTATGTTTTTGCAAGATTAAAACAGCAATTTTATCGTCATTTCTCATAAATCGCCGTTTCACACGAAAGAAACATGAATTTGTCAGTTTGAATAGTTCAAAACAGCGTTTTTCTATGTTTTTGCAAGTTTAAAACAGCAATTTTATCGTCATTTCTCATAAATCGCCGTTTCACACGAAAGAAACATGAATTTGTCAGTTTGAATAGTTCAAAACAGCGTTTTTCTATGTTTTTTTATGTTTAAAACAGCAATTTTATCGTCATTTCTCATAAATCGCCGTTTCACACGAAAGAAACATGAATTTGTCAGTTTGAATAGTTGAAAACAGCGTTTTTCTATGTTTTTGCAAGTTTAAAACAGCAATTTTATCGTCATTTCTCATAAATCGCAGTTTCAAACGAAAGAAACATGAATTTATCAGTTTGAATAGTTCAAAACAGCGTTTTTCTATGTTTTTGCAAGTTTAAAACAGCAGTTTTATCTTGATTTCACAAAAATCCACCGTTTCGAACGAAAGAAACCTGAATTTATCAGTTTGAATATTTAAAAACAGCGTTTTTCTATGTTTTTGCAAGTTTAAAACAGCAATTTTATCGTCATTTCTCATAAATCGCCGTTTCACACGAAAGAAACATGAATTTATCAGTTTGAATAGTTAAAAACAGCGTTTTTCTATGTTTTTGCAAGTTTAAAACAGCATTTTTATCGTCATTTCTCATAAATCGCCGTTTCACACGAAAGAAACATGAATTTGTCAGTTTGAATAGTTAAAAACAGCGTATTTCTATGTTTTTGCAAGTTTAAAACAGCAATTTTATCGTCATTTCTCATAAATCGCCGTTTCACACGAAAGAAACATGAATTTGTCAGTTTGAATAGTTCAAAACAGCGTTTTTCTATGTTTTTGCAAGTTTAAAACAGCAATTTTATCGTCATTTCTCATAAATCCCCGTTTCACACGAAAGAAACATGAATTTGTCAGTTTGAATAGTTAAAAACAGCGTTTTTCTATGTTTTTGCAAGTTTAAAACAGCAATTTTATCGTCATTTCTCATAAATCGCCGTTTCACAAGAAAGAAACCTGAATTTGTCAGTTTGAATAGTTCAAAACAGCGTTTTTCTATGTTTTTGCAAGTTTAAAACAGCAATTTTATCGTCATTTCTCATAAAACGCCGTTTCACACGAAAGAAACATGAATTTGTCAGTTTGAATAGTTAAAAACAGCGTTTTTCTATGTTTTTGCAAGTTTAAAACAGCAATTTTATCGTCATTTCTCATAAATCGCCGTTTCACAAGAAAGAAACCTGAATTTATCAGTTTGAATAGTTAAAAACAGCGTTTTTCTATGTTTTTGCAAGTTTAAAACAGCAATTTTATCGTCATTTCTCATAAATCCCCGTTTCACACGAAAGAAACATGAATTTATCAGTTTGAATAGTTAAAAACAGCGTTTTTCTATGTTTTTGCAAGATTAAAACAGCAATTTTATCGTCATTTCTCATAAATCGCCGTTTCACACGAAAGAAACATGAATTTGTCAGTTTGAATAGTTCAAAACAGCGTTTTTCTATGTTTTTGCAAGTTTAAAACAGCAATTTTATCGTCATTTCTCATAAATCGACGTTTCACACGAAAGAAACATGAATTTGTCAGTTTAAATAGTTCAAAACAGCGTTTTTCTATGTTTTTACAAGTTTAAAACAGCAATTTTATCGTCATTTCTCATAAATCGCCGTTTCACACGAAAGAAACATGAATTTGTCAGTTTGAATAGTTCAAAACAGCGTTTTTCTATGTTTTTGCAAGTTTAAAACAGCAATTTTATCGTCATTTCTCATAAAACGCCGTTTCACACGAAAGAAACATGAATTTGTCAGTTTGAATAGTTAAAAACAGCGTTTTTCTATGTTTTTGCAAGTTTAAAACAGCAATTTTATCGTCATTTCTCATAAATCGCCGTTTCACACGAAAGAAACCTGAATTTATCAGTTTGAATAGTTAAAAACAGCGTTTTTCTATGTTTTTTCAAGTTTAAAACAGCAATTTTATCGTCATTTCTCATAAATCGCCGTTTCACACGAAAGAAACATGAATTTATCAGTTTGAATAGTTCAAAACAGCGTTTTTCTATGTTCTTGCAAGTTTAAAACAGCAGTTTTATCGTGATTTTACAAAAATCTACCGTTACGAACGAAAGAAACCTGAATTTATCAGTTTGAATAGTTAAAAACAGCGTTTTTCTATGTTTTTGCAAGTTTAAAACAGCAATTTTATCGTCATTTCTCATAAATCGCCGTTTCACACGAAAGAAACATGAATTTGTCAGTTTGAATAGTTGAAAACAGCGTTTTTCTATGTTTTTGCAAGTTTAAAACAGCAATTTTATCGTCATTTCTCATAAATCGCCGTTTCACACGAAAGAAACATGAATTTGTCAGTTTGAATAGTTGAAAACAGCGTTTTTTTTATGTTTTTGCAAGTTTAAAACAGCAATTTTATCGTCATTTCTCATAAAACGCCGTTTCACACGAAAGAAACATGAATTTGTCAGTTTGAATAGTTAAAAACAGCGTTTTTCTATGTTTTTGCAAGTTTAAAAGAGCAATTTTATCGTCATTTCTCATAAATCGCCGTTTCACACGAAAGAAACCTGAATTTATCAGTTTGAATAGTTAAAAACAGCGTTTTTCTATGTTTTTGCAAGCTTAAAACAGCAATTTTATCGTCATTTCTCATAAATCGCCGTTTCACACGAAAGAAACCTGAATTTATCAGTTTGAATAGTTCAAAACAGCGTTTTTCTATGTTTTTGCAAGTTTAAAACAGCAGTTTTATCGTGATTTCACAAAAATTTACCGGTTTGAACAAAAGAAACCTGAATTTATCAGTTTGAATAGTAAAAAACAGCGTTTTTCTATGTTTTTGCAAGTTTAAAACAGCAATTTTATCGTCATTTCTCATAAATCGCCGTTTCACAAGAAAGAAACATGAATTTGTCAGATTGAATAGTTCAAAACAGCGTTTTTCTATGTTTTTGCAAGTTTAAAACAGCAATTTTATCGTCATTTCTCATAAATCGCCGTTTCACACGAAAGAAACATGAATTTGTCAGTTTGAATAGTTCAAAACAGCGTTTTTCTATGTTTTTTCATGTTTAAAACAACAATTTTATCGTCATTTCTCATAAATCGCCGTTTCACACGAAAGAAACATGAATTTGTCAGTTTGAATAGTTCAAAACAGCGTTTTTCTATGTTTTTTCATGTTTAAAACAGCAATTTTATCGTCATTTCTCATAAATCGCCGTTTCACACAAAAGAAACATGAATTTGTCAGTTTGAATAGTTCAAAACAGCGTTTTTCTATGTTTTTGCAAGTTTAAAACAGCAATTTTATCGTCATTTCTCATAAAACGCCGTTTCACACGAAAGAAACATGAATTTATCAGTTTGAATAGTTAAAAACAGCGTTTTTCTATGTTTTTGCAATTTTAAAACAGCAATTTTATCGTCATTTCTCATAAAACGCCGTTTCACACGAAAGAAATATGAATTTGTCAGTTTGAATAGTTAAAAACAGCGTTTTTCTATGTTTTTGCAAGTTTAAAACAGCAATTTTATCGTCATTTCTCATAAATCGCCGTTTCACACGAAAGAAACCTGAATTTATCAGTTTGAATAGTTAAAAACAGCGTTTTTCTATGTTTTTGCAAGTTTAAAACAGCAATTTTATCGTCATTTCTCATAAATCGCCGTTTCACACGAAAGAAACATGAATTTATCAGTTTGAATAGTTCAAAACAGCGTTTTTCTATGTTTTTGCAAGTTTAAAACAGCAATTTTATCGTCATTTCTCATAAATCGCCGTTTCACACGAAAGAAACATGAATTTATCAGTTTGAATAGTTCAAAACAGCGTTTTTCTATGTTTTTGCAAGTTTAAAACAGCAGTTTTATCGTGATTTCACAAAAATCCACCGTTTCGAACGAAAGAAACCTGAATTTATCAGTTTGAATATTTAAAAACAGCGTTTTTCTATGTTTTTGCAAGTTTAAAACAGCAATTTTATCGTCATTTCTCATAAATCGCCGTTTCACACGAAAGAAACATGAATTTATCAGTTTGAATAGTTAAAAACAGCGTTTTTCTATGTTTTTGCAAGTTTAAAACAGCAATTTTATCGTCATTTCTCATAAATCGCCGTTTCACACGAAAGAAACATGAATTTATCAGTTTGAATAGTTAAAAACAGCGTTTTTCTATGTTTTTGCAAGTTTAAAACAGCAATTTTATCGTCATTTCTCATAAATCGCCGTTTCACACGAAAGAAACATGAATTTGTCAGTTTGAATAGTTCAAAACAGCGTTTTTCTATGTTTTTGCAAGTTTAAAACAGCAATTTTATCGTCATTTCTCATAAATCGCCGTTTCACACGAAAGAAACATGAATTTGTCAGTTTGAATAGTTCAAAACAGCGTATTTCTATGTTTTTGCAAGTTTAAAACAGCAATTTTATCGTCATTTCTCATAAATCGCCGTTTCACACGAAAGAAACATGAATTTGTCAGTTTGAATAGTTCAAAACAGCGTTTTTCTATGTTTTTTCATGTTTAAAACAGCAATTTTATCGTCATTTCTCATAAATCGCCGTTTCACACGAAAGAAACATGAATTTGTCAGTTTGAATAGTTGAAAACAGCGTTTTTCTATGTTTTTGCAAGTTTAAAACAGCAATTTTATCGTCATTTCTCATAAATCGCCGTTTCACACAAAAGAAACATGAATTTGTCAGTTTAAGTAGCTAAAAACAGCGTTTTTCTATGTTTTTGCAAGTTTAAAACAGCAATTTTATCGTCATTTCTCATAAAACGCCGTTTCACACGATAGAAACATGAATTTGTCAGTTTGAATAGTTAAAAACAGCGTTTTTCTATGTTTTTGCAAGTTTAAAACAGCAATTTTATCGTCATTTCTCATAAATCGCCGTTTCACACGAAAGAAACCTGAATTTATCAGTTTGAATAGTTAAAAACAGCGTATTTCTATGTTTTTGCAAGTTTAAAACAGCAATTTTATCGTCATTTCTCATAAATCGCCGTTTCACATGAAAGAAACCTGAATTTATCAGTTTGAATAGTTCAAAACAGCGTTTTTCTATGTTTTTGCAAGTTTAAAACAGCAGTTTTATCGTGATTTCACAAAAATCCACCGTTTCGAACGAAAGAAACCTGAATTTATCAGTTTGAATAGTTAAAAACAGCGTTTTTCTATGTTTTTGCAAGTTTAAAACAGCAATTTTATCGTCATTTCTCATAAATCGCCGTTTCACGCGAAAGAAACATGAATTTATCAGTTTGAATAGTTAAAAACAGCGTTTTTCTATGTTTTTGCAAGTTTAAAACAGCAATTTTATCGTCATTTCTCATAAATCGCCGTTTCACACGAAAGAAACATGAATTTGTCAGTTTGAATAGTTCAAAACAGCGTATTTCTATGTTTTTGCAAGTTTAAAACAGCAATTTTATCGTCATTTCTCATAAATCGCCGTTTCACACGAAAGAAACATGAATTTGTCAGTTTGAATAGTTCAAAACAGCGTTTTTCTATGTTTTTTCATGTTTAAAACAGCAATTTTATCGTCATTTCACATAAATCGCCGTTTCACACGAAAGAAACATGAATTTGTCAGTTTGAATAGTTGAAAACAGCGTTTTTCTATGTTTTTGCAAGTTTAAAACAGCAATTTTATCGTCATTTCTCATAAATCGCCGTTTTACACGAAAGAAACATGAATTTGTCAGTTTGAATAGTTCAAAACAGCGTTTTTCTATGTTTTTGCAAGTTTAAAACAGCAATTTTATCGTCATTTCTCATAAAACGCCGTTTCACACGAAAGAAACATGAATTTATCAGTTTGAATAGTTCAAAACAGCGTTTTTCTATGTTTTTGCAAGTTTAAAACAGCAGTTTTATCGTGATTTCACAAAAATCCACCGTTTCGAACGAAAGAAACCTGAATTTATCAGTTTGAATAGTTAAAAACAGCGTTTTTCTATGTTTTTGCAAGTTTAAAACAGCAATTTTATCGTCATTTCTCATAAATCGCCGTTTCACACGAAAGAAACATGAATTTGTCAGTTTGAATAGTTCAAAACAGCGTTTTTCTATGTTTTTGCAAGTTTAAAACAGCAATTTTATCGTCATTTCTCATAAATCGCCGTTTCACACGAAAGAAACATGAATTTGTCAGTTTGAATAGTTGAAAACAGCGTTTTTCTATGTTTTTTCATGTTTAAAACAGCAATTTATCGTCATTTCTCATAAATCGCCGTTTCACACGAAAGAAACATGAATTTGTCAGTTTGAATAGTTCAAATCAGCGTTTTTCTATGTTTTTGCAAGTTTAAAACAGCAACTTTATCGTCATTTCTCATAAAACGCCGTTTCACACGAAAGAAACATGAATTTGTCAGTTTGAATAGTTAAAAACAGCGTTTTTCTATGTTTTTGCAAGTTTAAAACAGCAATTTTATTGTCATTTCTCATAAATCGCCGTTTAACAAGAAATAAACCTGAATTTATCAGTTTGAATAGTTAAAAACAGCGTTTTTCTATGTTTTTGCAAGTTTAAAACAGCAATTTTATCGTCATTTCTCATAAATCGCCGTTTCACACGAAAGAAACATGAATTTGTCAGTTTGAATAGTTCAAAACAGCGTTTTTCTATGTTTTTGCAAGTTTAAAACAGCAATTTTATCGTCATTTCTCATAAATCGCCGTTTCACACGAAAGAAACATGAATTTGTCAGTTTGAATAGTTAAAAACAGCGTTTTTCTATGTTTTTGCAAGTTTAAAACAGCAATTTTATCGTAATTTCTCATAAATCGCCGTTTCACACGAAAGAAACATGAATTTATCAGTTTGAATAGTTCAAAACAGCGTTTTTCTATGTTTTTGCAAGTTTTAAAACAGCAGTTTTATCGTGATTTCACAAAAATCCACCGTTTCGAACGAGAGAAACCTGAATTTATCAGTTTGAATAGTTAAAAACAGCGTTTTTCTATGTTTTTGCAAGTTTAAAACAGCAATTTTATCGTCATTTCTCATAAATCGCCGTTTCACACGAAAGAAACATGAATTTATCAGTTTGAATAGTTAAAAACAGCGTTTTTCTATGTTTTTGCAAGTTTAAAACAGCAATTTTATCGTCATTTCTCATAAATCGCCGTTTCACAAGAAAGAAACCTGAATTTATCAGTTTGAATTGTTGAAAACAGCGTTTTTTCTATGTTTTTGCAAGTTTAAAACAGCAATTTTATCGTCATTTCTCATAAATAGTCGTTTCACACGAAAGAAACATGAATTTGTCAGTTTGAATAGTTCAAAACAGCGTTTTTCTATGTTTTTTCATGTTTAAAACAGCAGTTTTATCGTCATTTCTCATAAATCGCCGTTTCACACGAAAGAAACATGAATTTGTCAGTTTGAATAGTTGAAAACAGCTTTTTTCTATATTTTTGCAAGTTTAAAACAGCAATTTTATCGTCATTTCTCATAAATCGCCATTTCACACGAAAGAAACATGAATTTGTCAGTTTAAATAGTTCAAATCAGCGTTTTTCTATGTTTTTGCAAGTTTAAAACAGCAATTTTATCGTCATTTCTCATAAAACGCCGTTTCACACGAAAGAAACATGAATTTGTCAGTTTTGAATAGTTAAAAACAGCGTTTTTCTATATTTTTGCAAGTTAAAAACAGCAATTTTATTGTCATTTCTCATAAATCGCCGTTTCACAAGAAAGAAACCTGAATTTATCAGTTTGAATAGTTAAAAACAGCGTTTTTCTATGTTTTTGCAAGTATAAAACAGCAATTTTATCGTCATTTCTCATAAATCGCCGTTTCACACGAAAGAAACATGAATTTGTCAGTTTGAATAGTTCAAAACAGCGTTTTTCTATGTTTTTGCAAGTTTAAAACAGCAATTTTATCGTCATTTCTCATAAATCGCCGTTTCACACGAAAGAAACATGAATTTATCAGTTTGAATAGTTAAAAACAGCGTTTTTCTATGTTTTTGCAAGTTTTAAAACAGCATTTTTATCGTCATTTCTCATAAATCGCCGTTTCACACGAAAGAAACATGAATTTGTCAGTTTGAATAGTTCAAAACAGCGTATTTCTATGTTTTTGCAAGTTTAAAACAGCAATTTTATCGTCATTTCTCATAAATCGCCGTTTCACACGAAAGAAACATGAATTTGTCAGTTTGAATAGTTGAAAACAGCGTTTTTCTATGTTTTTGCAAGTTTAAAACAGCAATTTTATCGTCATTTCTCATAAATCGCCGTTTCACACGAAAGAAACATGAATTTGTCAGTTTGAGTAGTTAAAAACAGCGTTTTTCTATGTTTTTGCAAGTTTAAAACAGCAATTTTATCGTCATTTCTCATAAAACGCCGTTTCACACGATAGAAACATGAATTTGTCAGTTTGAATAGTTAAAAACAGCGTTTTTCTATGTTTTTGCAAGTTTAAAACAGCAATTTTATCGTCATTTCTCATAAATCGCCGTTTCACACGAAAGAAACCTGAATTTATCAGTTTGAATAGTTAAAAACAGCGTATTTCTATGTTTTTGCAAGTTTAAAACAGCAATTTTATCGTCATTTCTCATAAATCGCCGTTTCACATGAAAGAAACCTGAATTTATCAGTTTGAATAGTTCAAAACAGCGTTTTTCTATGTTTTTGCAAGTTTAAAACAGCAGTTTTATCGTGATTTCACAAAAATCCACCGTTTCGAACGAAAGAAACCTGAATTTATCAGTTTGAATAGTTAAAAACAGCGTTTTTCTATGTTTTTGCAAGTTTAAAACAGCAATTTTATCGTCATTTCTCATAAATCGCCGTTTCACACGAAAGAAACATGAATTTGTCAGTTTGAATAGTTGAAAACAGCGTTTTTCTATGTTTTTGCAAGTTTAAAACAGCAATTTTATCGTCATTTCTCATAAATCGCCGTTTCACAAGAAAGAAACATGAATTTGTCAGATTGAATAGTTCAAAACAGCGTTTTTCTATGTTTTTGCAAGTTTAAAACAGCAATTTTATCGTCATTTCTCATAAATCGCCGTTTCACACGAAAGAAACATGAATTTGTCAGTTTGAATAGTTCAAAACAGCGTTTTTCTATGTTTTTTCATGTTTAAAACAACAATTTTATCGTCATTTCTCATAAATCGCCGTTTCACACGAAAGAAACATGAATTTGTCAGTTTGAATAGTTCAAAACAGCGTTTTTCTATGTTTTTTCATGTTTAAAACAGCAATTTTATCGTCATTTCTCATAAATCGCCGTTTCACACAAAAGAAACATGAATTTGTCAGTTTGAATAGTTCAAAACAGCGTTTTTCTATGTTTTTGCAAGTTTAAAACAGCAATTTTATCGTCATTTCTCATAAAACGCCGTTTCACACGAAAGAAACATGAATTTATCAGTTTGAATAGTTAAAAACAGCGTTTTTCTATGTTTTTGCAATTTTAAAACAGCAATTTTATCGTCATTTCTCATAAAACGCCGTTTCACACGAAAGAAATATGAATTTGTCAGTTTGAATAGTTAAAAACAGCGTTTTTCTATGTTTTTGCAAGTTTAAAACAGCAATTTTATCGTCATTTCTCATAAATCGCCGTTTCACACGAAAGAAACCTGAATTTATCAGTTTGAATAGTTAAAAACAGCGTTTTTCTATGTTTTTGCAAGTTTAAAACAGCAATTTTATCGTCATTTCTCATAAATCGCCGTTTCACACGAAAGAAACATGAATTTATCAGTTTGAATAGTTCAAAACAGCGTTTTTCTATGTTTTTGCAAGTTTAAAACAGCATTTTTATCGTCATTTCTCATAAATCGCCGTTTCACACGAAAGAAACATGAATTTATCAGTTTGAATAGTTCAAAACAGCGTTTTTCTATGTTTTTGCAAGTTTAAAACAGCAGTTTTATCGTGATTTCACAAAAATCCACCGTTTCGAACGAAAGAAACCTGAATTTATCAGTTTGAATATTTAAAAACAGCGTTTTTCTATGTTTTTGCAAGTTTAAAACAGCAATTTTATCGTCATTTCTCATAAATCGCCGTTTCACACGAAAGAAACATGAATTTATCAGTTTGAATAGTTAAAAACAGCGTTTTTCTATGTTTTTGCAAGTTTAAAACAGCAATTTTATCGTCATTTCTCATAAATCGCCGTTTCACACGAAAGAAACATGAATTTATCAGTTTGAATAGTTAAAAACAGCGTTTTTCTATGTTTTTGCAAGTTTAAAACAGCAATTTTATCGTCATTTCTCATAAATCGCCGTTTCACACGAAAGAAACATGAATTTGTCAGTTTGAATAGTTCAAAACAGCGTTTTTCTATGTTTTTGCAAGTTTAAAACAGCAATTTTATCGTCATTTCTCATAAATCGCCGTTTCACACGAAAGAAACATGAATTTGTCAGTTTGAATAGTTCAAAACAGCGTATTTCTATGTTTTTGCAAGTTTAAAACAGCAATTTTATCGTCATTTCTCATAAATCGCCGTTTCACACGAAAGAAACATGAATTTGTCAGTTTGAATAGTTCAAAACAGCGTTTTTCTATGTTTTTTCATGTTTAAAACAGCAATTTTATCGTCATTTCTCATAAATCGCCGTTTCACACGAAAGAAACATGAATTTGTCAGTTTGAATAGTTGAAAACAGCGTTTTTCTATGTTTTTGCAAGTTTAAAACAGCAATTTTATCGTCATTTCTCATAAATCGCCGTTTCACACAAAAGAAACATGAATTTGTCAGTTTGAGTAGCTAAAAACAGCGTTTTTCTATGTTTTTGCAAGTTTAAAACAGCAATTTTATCGTCATTTCTCATAAAACGCCGTTTCACACGATAGAAACATGAATTTGTCAGTTTGAATAGTTAAAAACAGCGTTTTTCTATGTTTTTGCAAGTTTAAAACAGCAATTTTATCGTCATTTCTCATAAATCGCCGTTTCACACGAAAGAAACCTGAATTTATCAGTTTGAATAGTTAAAAACAGCGTATTTCTATGTTTTTGCAAGTTTAAAACAGCAATTTTATCGTCATTTCTCATAAATCGCCGTTTCACATGAAAGAAACCTGAATTTATCAGTTTGAATAGTTCAAAACAGCGTTTTTCTATGTTTTTGCAAGTTTAAAACAGCAGTTTTATCGTGATTTCACAAAAATCCACCGTTTCGAACGAAAGAAACCTGAATTTATCAGTTTGAATAGTTAAAAACAGCGTTTTTCTATGTTTTTGCAAGTTTAAAACAGCAATTTTATCGTCATTTCTCATAAATCGCCGTTTCACGCGAAAGAAACATGAATTTATCAGTTTGAATAGTTAAAAACAGCGTTTTTCTATGTTTTTGCAAGTTTAAAACAGCAATTTTATCGTCATTTCTCATAAATCGCCGTTTCACACGAAAGAAACATGAATTTGTCAGTTTGAATAGTTCAAAACAGCGTATTTCTATGTTTTTGCAAGTTTAAAACAGCAATTTTATCGTCATTTCTCATAAATCGCCGTTTCACACGAAAGAAACATGAATTTGTCAGTTTGAATAGTTCAAAACAGCGTTTTTCTATGTTTTTTCATGTTTAAAACAGCAATTTTATCGTCATTTCTCATAAATCGCCGTTTCACACGAAAGAAACATGAATTTGTCAGTTTGAATAGTTGAAAACAGCGTTTTTCTATGTTTTTGCAAGTTTAAAACAGCAATTTTATCGTCATTTCTCATAAATCGCCGTTTTACACGAAAGAAACATGAATTTGTCAGTTTGAATAGTTCAAAACAGCGTTTTTCTATGTTTTTGCAAGTTTAAAACAGCAATTTTATCGTCATTTCTCATAAAACGCCGTTTCACACGAAAGAAACATGAATTTATCAGTTTGAATAGTTCAAAACAGCGTTTTTCTATGTTTTTGCAAGTTTAAAACAGCAGTTTTATCGTGATTTCACAAAAATCCACCGTTTCGAACGAAAGAAACCTGAATTTATCAGTTTGAATAGTTAAAAACAGCGTTTTTCTATGTTTTTGCAAGTTTAAAACAGCAATTTTATCGTCATTTCTCATAAATCGCCGTTTCACACGAAAGAAACATGAATTTGTCAGTTTGAATAGTTAAAAACAGCGTATTTCTATGTTTTTGCAAGTTTAAAACAGCAATTTTATCGTCATTTCTCATAAATCGCCGTTTCACATGAAAGAAACCTGAATTTATCAGTTTGAATAGTTCAAAACAGCGTTTTTCTATGTTTTTGCAAGTTTAAAACAGCAATTTTATCGTCATTTCTCATAAATCGCCGTTTCACATGAAAGAAACCTGAATTTATCAGTTTGAATAGTTCAAAACAGCGTTTTTCTATGTTTTTGCAAGTTTAAAACAGCAGTTTTATCGTGATTTCACAAAAATCCACCGTTTCGAACGAAAGAAACCTGAATTTATCAGTTTGAATAGTTAAAAACAGCGTTTTTCTATGTTTTTGCAAGTTTAAAACAGCAATTTTATCGTCATTTCTCATAAATCGCCGTTTCACACGAAAGAAACATGAATTTGTCAGTTTGAATAGTTGAAAACAGCGTTTTTCTATGTTTTTGCAAGTTTAAAACAGCAATTTTATCGTCATTTCTCATAAATCGCCGTTTCACAAGAAAGAAACATGAATTTGTCAGATTGAATAGTTCAAAACAGCGTTTTTCTATGTTTTTGCAAGTTTAAAACAGCAATTTTATCGTCATTTCTCATAAATCGCCGTTTCACACGAAAGAAACATGAATTTGTCAGTTTGAATAGTTCAAAACAGCGTTTTTCTATGTTTTTTCATGTTTAAAACAACAATTTTATCGTCATTTCTCATAAATCGCCGTTTCACACGAAAGAAACATGAATTTGTCAGTTTGAATAGTTCAAAACAGCGTTTTTCTATGTTTTTTCATGTTTAAAACAGCAATTTTATCGTCATTTCTCATAAATCGCCGTTTCACACAAAAGAAACATGAATTTGTCAGTTTGAATAGTTCAAAACAGCGTTTTTCTATGTTTTTGCAAGTTTAAAACAGCAATTTTATCGTCATTTCTCATAAAACGCCGTTTCACACGAAAGAAACATGAATTTATCAGTTTGAATAGTTAAAAACAGCGTTTTTCTATGTTTTTGCAATTTTAAAACAGCAATTTTATCGTCATTTCTCATAAAACGCCGTTTCACACGAAAGAAATATGAATTTGTCAGTTTGAATAGTTAAAAACAGCGTTTTTCTATGTTTTTGCAAGTTTAAAACAGCAATTTTATCGTCATTTCTCATAAATCGCCGTTTCACACGAAAGAAACCTGAATTTATCAGTTTGAATAGTTAAAAACAGCGTTTTTCTATGTTTTTGCAAGTTTAAAACAGCAATTTTATCGTCATTTCTCATAAATCGCCGTTTCACACGAAAGAAACATGAATTTATCAGTTTGAATAGTTCAAAACAGCGTTTTTCTATGTTTTTGCAAGTTTAAAACAGCAATTTTATCGTCATTTCTCATAAATCGCCGTTTCACACGAAAGAAACATGAATTTATCAGTTTGAATAGTTCAAAACAGCGTTTTTCTATGTTTTTGCAAGTTTAAAACAGCAGTTTTATCGTGATTTCACAAAAATCCACCGTTTCGAACGAAAGAAACCTGAATTTATCAGTTTGAATATTTAAAAACAGCGTTTTTCTATGTTTTTGCAAGTTTAAAACAGCAATTTTATCGTCATTTCTCATAAATCGCCGTTTCACACGAAAGAAACATGAATTTATCAGTTTGAATAGTTAAAAACAGCGTTTTTCTATGTTTTTGCAAGTTTAAAACAGCAATTTTATCGTCATTTCTCATAAATCGCCGTTTCACACGAAAGAAACATGAATTTATC
The DNA here is from genome assembly GCA_963942605.1 of Poecilus cupreus. Taxonomy (NCBI): domain Eukaryota; kingdom Metazoa; phylum Arthropoda; class Insecta; order Coleoptera; family Carabidae; genus Poecilus; species Poecilus cupreus. The sequence continues at coordinate 1,665 of CAWWDY010001171.1, read as the reverse complement.
AGTTTGAATAGTTAAAAACAGCGTTTTTCTATGTTTTTGCAAGTTTAAAACAGCAATTTTATCGTCATTTCTCATAAATCGCCGTTTCACACGAAAGAAACATGAATTTGTCAGTTTGAATAGTTCAAAACAGCGTTTTTCTATGTTTTTGCAAGTTTAAAACAGCAATTTTATCGTCATTTCTCATAAATCGCCGTTTCACACGAAAGAAACATGAATTTGTCAGTTTGAATAGTTCAAAACAGCGTATTTCTATGTTTTTGCAAGTTTAAAACAGCAATTTTATCGTCATTTCTCATAAATCGCCGTTTCACACGAAAGAAACATGAATTTGTCAGTTTGAATAGTTCAAAACAGCGTTTTTCTATGTTTTTTCATGTTTAAAACAGCAATTTTATCGTCATTTCTCATAAATCGCCGTTTCACACGAAAGAAACATGAATTTGTCAGTTTGAATAGTTGAAAACAGCGTTTTTCTATGTTTTTGCAAGTTTAAAACAGCAATTTTATCGTCATTTCTCATAAATCGCCGTTTCACACAAAAGAAACATGAATTTGTCAGTTTGAGTAGCTAAAAACAGCGTTTTTCTATGTTTTTGCAAGTTTAAAACAGCAATTTTATCGTCATTTCTCATAAAACGCCGTTTCACACGATAGAAACATGAATTTGTCAGTTTGAATAGTTAAAAACAGCGTTTTTCTATGTTTTTGCAAGTTTAAAACAGCAATTTTATCGTCATTTCTCATAAATCGCCGTTTCACACGAAAGAAACCTGAATTTATCAGTTTGAATAGTTAAAAACAGCGTATTTCTATGTTTTTGCAAGTTTAAAACAGCAATTTTATCGTCATTTCTCATAAATCGCCGTTTCACATGAAAGAAACCTGAATTTATCAGTTTGAATAGTTCAAAACAGCGTTTTTCTATGTTTTTGCAAGTTTAAAACAGCAGTTTTATCGTGATTTCACAAAAATCCACCGTTTCGAACGAAAGAAACCTGAATTTATCAGTTTGAATAGTTAAAAACAGCGTTTTTCTATGTTTTTGCAAGTTTAAAACAGCAATTTATCGTCATTTCTCATAAATCGCCGTTTCACGCGAAAGAAACATGAATTTATCAGTTTGAATAGTTAAAAACAGCGTTTTTCTATGTTTTTGCAAGTTTAAAAACAGCAATTTTATCGTCATTTCTCATAAATCGCCGTTTCACACGAAAGAAACATGAATTTGTCAGTTTGAATAGTTCAAAACAGCGTATTTCTATGTTTTTGCAAGTTTAAAACAGCAATTTTATCGTCATTTCTCATAAATCGCCGTTTCACACGAAAGAAACATGAATTTGTCAGTTTGAATAGTTCAAAACAGCGTTTTTCTATGTTTTTTCATGTTTAAAACAGCAATTTTATCGTCATTTCTCATAAATCGCCGTTTCACACGAAAGAAACATGAATTTGTCAGTTTGAATAGTTGAAAACAGCGTTTTTCTATGTTTTTGCAAGTTTAAAACAGCAATTTTATCGTCATTTCTCATAAATCGCCGTTTTACACGAAAGAAACATGAATTTGTCAGTTTGAATAGTTCAAAACAGCGTTTTTCTATGTTTTTGCAAGTTTAAAACAGCAATTTTATCGTCATTTCTCATAAAACGCCGTTTCACACGAAA